>JAIPRL010002373.1:0-47588 GCA_025469235.1 Pemphigus obesinymphae | reverse complement strand
AATGATATCTTAACTCTAAATTAAACCGTTATAGAGCGTTAGCTATGCCAGATTTCCATTTATGAAACTTTTGCGACCCGTTCCCCTCTACACCCTCCATCTAAGCGATACCAGTCCATAGTATCTTGGTCCGTGATATTTTATTATTCTGTTGTGATAACCATGAAAAAATGGTGATAATTGAAGAACTCGTGTTGATGATAACTGAGTTTTATTTACCGCATTAGTTCGAAATTCACCGCTGTCATCGTTTAGCGCTGCAGGTCAAATTGGGTATAAAGAACATTTCAGACCGGGTAAAATAATGATAACAGATCGCCGTTCGGCATCCTGTATATCTTAATAATTCGTGACATAAACGCACAAACGGTATAAACCAGATGTAACCACATAAAACTATGTAATCGCATAAAACTATGCGATAACGCTTGATAACTCGTCGGGTAGCATGTGGAAATTTTTTTTTTTTTCAAATTAATTACTGTTTGGCCCAATCGTGAAGGTATGTAATCGTGAATGGCCGTGAAGGTATGATGAACGCGGATCGACCTAGGTTTCGGATGTGTTCGTGGCTACAATATTGATTTTTATAAAACATAATTTTAGTTTGTCTTTTGGCGAACTCGAGTAGTGATGATGATTCGAGTGTAGCTAGGAGAGTTTTTGTGCATCATACATGTGATACGTGATACATGTGGCAAGAACGGCGGCATACTATAATATAATTTTAGATGGTAAACGCCGTAATGTAACCGCCGAATGGTTCGACCAATGAAAACATGGTATTTTACACAACACGACGTGGTACGGTTTGAAGTGTGAACACGCCTCAAAAGGCAAAAAAAAAAATCTCGCAGGAAACTGGAAAATCCGGCCGGCCGGCCAGAGGGACTCCCGTCGCTTACATCCGGCGGGGTGGTGTACGCCGCCATAAAGGCTGTATTCCACTGACACCCGTGTGACGTGTATCATTTCAAGAAATGTGATTGGTCAAAAATGGGTTATAACGATTATTATAATTATTGTGGTCCCATAATCGTCGTTCATCAGTATTACCATTGATTATATATAGGTAGTCAATATATAATCAATGGTATTACTTTAGCCCGGGATATCAATAGTTTAAAATATTCAACTTTTCGCCGTTGGGAGGCGTATATTCCGTGAACATATTTTAAACTTTAATTAAAATTAAATGAGTACATATAGTTCAAATTTAATAGAAACGGGTAAATTAGGTACTCAAATTCAGGAAGAACACACACACGGAATACAATTTTCGAGTTATCGATTATTTTCCCGTATCAAAAGTACCGTTTGGTCAGGTTTCTGGTAATGGGGGGCGGTAATGTAACAGGACATGGGTCTACACGTCGTGTCGGTGTCAGTGGAATAACACATTTTATAGTCGACCGTATCGGTTTAACCATAGTATAAGTAAATAGGCAAGTCAGCTATAATCCTATTTTCGTTATCACCACGCATGTTCCCCAGACATGGAATAAACGATAACAACATCATCATGGATGAAAGAGTCTTGGTATCTTAATAGTAATATATGTACCATGGTTGAAATATACTAGGTTATTGCAATTGTACCCCCACTCTATAGTATTATCACTAGAAGAAATTAAAATGGCAGCATAAGGGGGCGATGTTTTGATTGGCTGATAAAATATCAGAATTGGTGGACAATAAATTTAACGTATTATGTAATATAAAGTATAAATTACTACTAATATTGTAAAATAACTTTATTAATTATATATTTAACAAATAAATCGAATATTTTGTTCATTGAAACTGTATATTATATTTATTTCAATTGATTTTGTACATAATTCTCTGGTAATGATAAGAAACTTTACCCTTATTTTTGTGATAACAACAGAGGCTATTTGAAATAACCTAGTATATTTCAACATGTACAAAGGTGAAACACCACGTCGTCTTGAACAGACAAAACGATAATGCAAGTGTTTTATTAATAAGATATTCTCATAACGGCGGAAATAATTTTTCCGTGAATTTTATCGTTTATTCCATGTCTGGGGGTAACATTTTCTGCACCGTGTTATCCAATTGACATGGGTTCCTATTAGTGATGTTACGAACTGTTACCCGGGGTGTTCGGTTCGGTTCGAAAATCGAACTCAAAATTGGAAATATTCGAACCGAACTAAACACAAAATCGTTCAGTTCGAATATCGAACCTAGGAAAAAAAATTTGAAACTAATTTGTCGAAAAACGATAAAAAGAAATGGAAAAATGCGGAATCCTTCTTTACTTAGACTTAAAATTATGTTTAAGAGGCACCTACTTAATATTGCAAATATACGTAATTAATAAAAAATGGTAATTAATTATATTATTGTATTGTTTTTTTTTTTTTTATGAAGTTCGGTTCGGTTCGGGTTCGAATAAAAAATTGGAAGTTCGGTTCGGTTCGGGTTCGTTAAAATTTTAAAAAGTTCGGTTCGACCTCAAAAATCTGGGTTCGTAACATCACTAGTTCACTTCCTATTTACTTATGCCATGGGTTTCCCGCCCGTCACCGTTACCGCCGTTCGGGCGAGGAGACCACGCAGCAAAGCTCGAACACGCCGGGTCCTGGAGACGCGACACGAGACTTTGGGCCTGCATATTATTATTCTATATTATTGTAATATTATAAAACACACCGCTGCGCAATGGGACGGCGGCGGCGGGGGGAGACGAGGTAGAAATCGGTCGATTGTCAACACTGTTTCGGCTTATAACGACGAATCGATGTGTACACGCGCGCCAGCGAAACACACCGTGCATGAGAGACGGTACTGCGGGGGTAGTACCAAATAGTATATACACATATATATATATATATATATATATATGTGTACAAGTAAATAGCCGAGGAATACACACACACACACACTAACGTACAACAAAGGGCAGGAGGGGAAGTTGGACGGGGGACGATGGTGTGTGTGTTGGTGTGATGATGACGAAGACTACGGGCGAGGGAGGTAGAAGTGAACGAGGGAGGTGGAGGTACGCGTAGATGCGGAGGAGAATTACATTTCTGTTATATTCAGTTACTGTATATATATACACACAATTTTCTGCCGGGCAACAGCAGCAGCGGCAGCCGCAACGCACACACACACACACACACACACAGCCTCTTTCTCTCTCTGTTGTCCCGACGTTGCCAAACCGTTTCTTATAATACCGCGACGACTATATACACACATATATATATATATATATATAATATATACACAACAGTGTGGAGGGTGACGTTGACCGATCCCCCTTACGCCCCTCCGCAGCCCAGTCGTCGATCCGGTAAATCCGTTTTTTCACCTCACCATTACTTTATTATTACTATATATATACGCACGCACCCCGTGTCACCCGGGCGGACGAACGAACGAACAAACGGCGCGCCACCACAAACTATACCGATGTATATTATATATTATATCGTGTTATAAAGGTACGTCGTATACCACTACCGTGTTTGCGGTGGTAATTATTATTGCCGTCGTCACTGTAGCCGGGCCTTTTTAAACAGTCGATCGATTACGCGCGAGCTCCGGAAAACGCACGACTAGGTAGCGAGCGCGTACGTATCGTTTTTTTTTTATTTCATTTCAAACCACGGTACTACGTCGTGGTGCGGCGGTGAAAAAACAGTATAATATAGTCTCGGGAAGTAAACGCGACGTGCCGGCGACGAAAAGTCCGAAACACGACACGGCCAACACGGCGGAGCACGGAAAAGTCGACGGCGGCGGTTGTTGAGGAGTGTCGGTTTTCGTGGTGTGGGGTCGTCGGCTCGAAAACGAAGGGTTTAGGAAGATTGCAGCGGCAGAAGAGCTGCTGATGTACACGCAGCAGCCGAGAAAGAGAGACGTATCGATTAGAAGAAGGCCTACACAGCAGCCTACCACTACTATTATTATTACTATATACTATCCCTCACACCCCTCTATATATTATTATGTATATAATATATATATATATATGTTTATTTGTATATGTGTGTGTGACCATTACCCGATTTTCCACCTTTTACATACATAAACCCACGTGAACTATTGATTTTGTATATATATATATATATATTTTATGTATGCATGTATATACATACGTGTGTGTATATAACACTACTGTCGCGTACATTATACCAACCCTTTTCACCTCCCTCGTATCCCGACGACGACAATGATTATACTCGCATCTACTGCTATTAAAACACTAGCAACCACCGGCCGTCTGACGTTATAATATAATATTACAATATATTTGTACAGTGTGTCGTATAGCGTACGATTTAGCGTACACACTATATACGTATTATAATATATATACACACACACACACACATATATATATATATATATAGGTACAACACGAGAGCGACGGTTTCGAATTTATTATTTTTAATCGACCATTCGCCGCCGGTGGCGTAAAACTTTTTCGAATTTGACGAACTCCAATCGATATAATCTAATGTTATATTATAGGTGGTCGTTCTGTTTCCGCCGACCGCCACACGTCGTCGTCTTATTCTTCTTCTATAATACTTTTATAATACAACAGCAGCGCTCGCGAGAGAGAGAAAAAAAAAATAATAATAAAAGTTCCTATAATATTATAACATATTATAGTGATATTGCGGACGACGCGCGTATATATACTGAAAATACGACGATAATTCGCGCGTAATATACGCGTAAAATCCGACGGAGCGGCGGCGGCTCTGTCGTGTGTATACGGCCGCGACGACGACGGCGGGTCACCGACCCAACCTTATAAAACGCACGCGGCGGGCTACATTCCAGTCGACATTTAACCCGATTTTCTCGTATATTATTATCGTAACATTTTTTTCTCTTTTTGTTCTCGTTGGAAACTCGGCGGCGGTTAACGGTGATCGTCGGTGTTTTAGAAATCACTGGTTTCCATCATAATACAATAATTTCATTCAGTACGCCTATAACGCCGTTTACATTATTATTATTATACGCACAAAAATTTATAATAATATAATGTACTCGGATGGTGGTCTCTCTCGGCGCGCATACGGCGTTCTCTTTCCGAACGAGGTTTTCGCCAAACGCCCGTTAACTATTGCGCGCGCCGATTACACGTTTTCGTACTACGCCGACGAAAACGCTATTTTACTCTGTACGTACGTAAAATATACGTATATATATATATATATATATATATGTGTATACAATAAATACGACGACCGCGTAAAGGGAAAACACTGGTGTCCCTCCCTTATATCCACCCTCCCCTCCAAAGGTTTAACGACAATAGGGTGTGCCAACCCGAGAGATTTCAATTCCACGATTATACGCACACAACAACAATGCTACGTTGTAAGTACAATAATAGAGACCTGACAACAATGTACGGGGCGACGCCGCTGCTTAAAAACATTCGGTCCGATACACGCGAGCAAATACGCAAACTGAAAATATTGACTAATAACGACCACAAAGGGTCCCCGCCGGCTTATTAAGGGCGAGAAGATTTCGGACGACCCAAACTACCCACACGGTGTAGTGTAGCCCAAAAGATTTCGTTTATTATAGTTTATTTTCGTGTACGATAGATAACCACGATATGAACACTACTATTACGTTACACGAATCGCGGAAAAAAAGGTGTATTTAAAACCATTTTTTTTTTCTACCGTTGGACTTTACCACCTGCTCACGACGACGACGAATAGACCTATTGTGGAACGTGAATACTAATATGAAAAAAAAAACATATATTTTGGGGAGTATAAAAAAATACACGCACGGGATCCGGGAATAAGGGTTTGTAACCAGTTTACCAATATGATTTTAGGCGGTTATGCACTCGTATTATATTATGTAGGTATAGGTTCAACAATATATTATATCCTCTTATTGGCTACCGTAAAGAGACGTGTGGAAATGAAAAAAGAGCAAAATCATACAATTAAAAAAAGCGTGAACCATTAGTATTTGATGCGAAAATAGCGTAAACTAAAAATTCGCAATCATATAATAAAAAAAAAACATCGTGAAAAGCGGATCGTGGCGCCCGTGAAAAACAGTGTGATGACGGTGACGACGGTTAATACAATAATATTATAATAATAATAATAATGAAATGAAAAGAGACGATATCCAAAATGGCGGTCCGATCTACACACACACACAAACGTACGAGGCGTTTAATTAGAAGAGGCCGAGGAAGAGCAAAGCGGGAGGAACACGGCAACGTCGAAAACGGGTCGGCGGCGGATAGTGCGAGCATTTTTACGCCGAGATGACGGCGGAATGGTAACACGGCGCTTCGGATAGGTGTCGCGCGGCGGTAGATGGCGGTGCCAGTTTTGATTACTCAACAATAACACGTAAGCGAGCAGCAGCAGCAGTTAAGAGATGTCCCCCTCCCACCGCCAATACGGCGATCATCCGCCCGAGGGAAGTACGCGAGCACGTTGTAACCCGGCCGACGTCTGGTCGCCGCCGATACGGAACAGCGCTATCAAAACGAGAACGACAGTGCACTCGACCGGTGTAGTGTGGTAATAGTGTAGTGTACTACTATTATTATTATTATTACTATTACTACTACTACTACTACTACTACTACTACTACTACTACTACTACTACTACTACTACGTCGACGAGCGCTAAACGGTGTGTGTACGCACGCGCATGTGTGTGTGTACGCGCGCGCATTAGTGTGTGTATTGTTTTTTTTTTTTTTTTTACGGGGCTCTCTGCCGGCACTTTAACACACGGCGCGCGCGGCCGGCGCACAGATAACCATCAGCAAAACAAAACCGGCCGCGTCGCCTCCAGTATACGGAGCGGTTCAAATGAACACACATGCGAATTATTATTATTATTATTATATTGTACATGATACGGTATATTTGTATACCGGGTGTGCCTGTTTTATTGTAAATATTGTAATATTATAAAATATTTGACGTATATTATATACACATTATATATATTATTGTATACACCTCGTCTTGGAAAACGACACTGCCGTAAAACGTAAATTAATATACATCAAGACGCGTACATGGGAAATCGGTGGGTGAAAAAAAAATATAAAAATAACTGCATTATTTTGTTGATTACTCTGCTTCTCACAGAGATACAGGGGTGCGGATATGAGTTTATCGCTGATGGTTAAAATTTTTCATTGGATTTGGATGTTATACTAGTGTATAGTATTTTATGCTTTTAAATTAGATTCAGTGGTTTGCGTGTAAAAAGTTCCTTTGGTGATTTAAAATAAAATAATATTATATTATACCTATATATATGTATAAATATACGTAATAATTTCCTATCGAACCGATTGACCTTGTCTTTCCCCTTCTTATTTTAGGCCTAGATAATAATTTAAATTTAAATCAGCACAACGATTGACCTTTTCGCCGAACACTCGAACAATCAACTTCCTTGTAAAATTCTAAAATTTAAACCGTGTACAAACTACGTTGACTGATTCCTATATAAATACATATTCAACACCCTTTAAAAATAATTAATTAAATAAACAATTTGTTACAATTATTAAAAATTTTTCATTTTACAATATTTTTACGCTAGTATATTATAAATATAACTAACATATTTAAGATATCGAATTTTCAAAGACCCAGCAATAGTTATTTGGATCAGATGAAATAATAACTTTTATAACTCGTAAAGGATATTATAGTACATTGATATACAGCAAATAGTGAATTAGAAATCAATTAGTATAACAGAATGTTTTTTTTTTTTTTTTTTAATACGAAATTCCATCACGATGAGTAATAATTGTACATTTGTACATCATCTTTTATGATTAACGATAAATAAAAATGTTATATAAAAGCATACTACATTTTAAAATAAAATCATCAACCATATAAAATAATATAATAACCATATACACTTTTGGAAACTAAACTCATATTCTAATTTGTAGCACATAGGTCTTAAAAAAGAATAAATTATAAAACTATTAAAAAAATACACATGCCACAAAACATTATTCAAGTTTCAAGATATTATTCAACTATACTTTTTATTCTGAATTATAAGGTTATAGAAATCACATGAGAACTTTCAAAAGAGAAATGTCATTATACTTTATTCATAATACTATAGGTTCAAAATTATAATTCTCAAAATAATCGACATTACATTTTAACACATCTTTATAATATAATATTGTAATAATTTATTTTGTAAAATTGTATATATATTTGGCAATTTAATTTGAATGCAAAGTTATTATCTAAGAATAATTATTCTAAACCCATTTCAAATAATAAATATAATTACATAAATTACATAAACAATTTGTTTAACCTACTATATTTATATATGGAAACCCAAAACCAACAAAACGAAAACATTTTAAATATAATAGTATTAATAAGTATAATAATAACAAATTTTAAAGACAGACGATAGAAAAAGCACACTCTTCGATTGCGTTAAATTTCCAGTTTTCTATTTCCCTAGAACTTATCAGAGTACTAGACTAAAACAACGTATTGATAGAACGCACGAACACAACTGGAATTATTAACTTATGTTTAGAAACCTAAAATGAAATATTTAGTTAATTTTTTATTAAACATTTTAATATTGTCACAAAAAAAAAAATCTTAAAATTAATAACTACCCATATATTTATAATAAGCGTTATCTACTGTAATTATTAAGGTGAAGAATACTTTTTTTAAATACAAAAAAGTACTCACTTTTATAACCTCATAGTTACAACCATTAAGTTAAGTTAGGTTAGTGTTATTTGTTATTACTTAGGTACATAATACTTAATATTATAATTTGTATTTATATGTTACAATCATATTATAGTTCAATTTTTTTATTATTATAGATTTTAAGCGTATTGGTTTTATAATGATGTGTTTTTTTTGTGGTATACACTTTTTTGGATAGAAGTTGAGTAGGAATTTTGGGGTAAAAAGCTAATATTTTATTGAGATCTTATATTCGACTCTTAATGACTTTAACGAAAATAGTTGAATGTAAAGATTTTAATTATTTTATGGCGATTAAATTTTTATATAGAGGTTATCTTAAACACTAAAATCCCTGAATTTTTAAAACATGCATCTCACAAAATATGTTTGCTTCATTGTCAATAATTACCTATGATTATTAAGTAATAAAAAAATGTTACTGATCACTATAATTACTATTAAATATACTAGGTATTGGAATTAAAATGGATTTATACACTTTCCATTGTTAAATTATAATTTTTTTGAAAACGTATAAATTGAAAAATGACAAAATTATATTAAAATTTATCCAAAATCATTTTTCAAAGGCAATTTTATCTTTTATTTCAAATTTAAAATAAGAATATTACAACTATTTTATCAAAGGGCCTAAAGGTATGATGGACCAATTTCCACCCCCAGAATTGGCACCTATTTGTACGGTTTTTTTTCAAAAAAGTTTTAAAAAAGGTTTGAGTAAGAGTTTTCTGGTAAAGAACAATCCGATTGCAAATTCATTGTAGTTGGTACTTTAAAAAGGTCATTTTTAGATTTTGACAATAGTAAAGCGTAAAGAAAGACTTTAAACCATGGAAAATGTCTGAAAGTTGTTAAAAATCAGAAAATAAGAATGTCGTAGACTTCAAATGTACACCAAATATTATCTGTAGCACTGAATAGATGTAAAATGTTCCTAACTTTTTCACAACCACTTTTTAAAATTAAATTGAAATTTTTTCTATGTAAATATAATATACCTGTATAATACAATTTTAGGTTGAGTGGTTTTTGAACAAAGAGCTTTCTTAAACACAAATCCCCGTTGTATCCGTCTTATCGATACGTTGTCATGGTCTAGTACATAGTTACGTGGGACATTGTTGATTAAATTTATCCTTGCATTTTGTTATTCATAGTTACTAGGGAAATAGAAAAACGGGAAATCTAGAGCGCTCGTCGAAGAGTGTATTTTTCCTAACGTCCCCATCGTCTGCCCGTCCTTGAAAAATACGTTGATATGATTATCAATATTATCGACATTTACAATTTGTATTCGTTTTGTTGGTTTTAGGTTTCCATATTATATACCTACCTAATACCTATATATTGTTTGCGGAATTATAGTTTGTTTAAAATACGTTTAGAAACGTAGTAGGAACGATTCCTCAAAACTGGTTTAACTACATTAAAATAGACGGACAAATGTTACAATTTCAAATAAAAAGATTTTAATAAAAATTAATAAAAGTTATTCATTATTACTGTTATATATTAAACATTTCGTCGATAACCGTTTCGGGGGAGTTACCGACGACGACGCAAAGTAGGTGAAGGAGCAGTAGGAGCTTAATCAATGAACAGGTTTACGACTAATTGACCTTACACTAGACTTTTAAAAATTAGTACGCTGTACCTATTATACATGCATAATATGATTAAATTACCCGCACGTATTACAATATTATTAAGTACACCGTACACCACGTATATAATGTATCTACATAAATTGTGCGTGAATAAAAATATACATATTAATATAGGTAGGTGCTCTCCTGTAGTAATTGAATCTATGTAAATCTATTACTATGTGTAATGATAATATACACGTATATAATATAATATTATATTTTACATACGCTTTCGTGAAGCGAGTTTTTTTTCTCTCAAAGCAATCAAAAATATTCAAAATGCAGTTCAAAACGCAAGAAAAATATGCACGGTCTATGTAAGTATATATTTATATATATATAATATATATGTATATTATTATAAAAAAATAAAAAACTACTTACACTTCGGTAAAAAATTATTAAAATAATCTAAAGAAACGAGCGCGAGCGCGCGCGCAGCACACCAGCCTACTCTACCGGCGCGCGTTGGAGAGATAAAATATTTTCTAGTACATTGACTCGCCGGGAAACGGGCGAACTCGTACCGGATTCCATTATTGCTAGAATATAAAATAATACGTATCGGATGATTTTCTTTCGTGTCCGCGTATAAATCGTCGCCGTCGTCACCGGGCCCACCGCCCGCGCGCCACCGCGGCGACCGCTCGTAGACGAGAAGCCCAGCCGCCCTACACGGCGCGTCGTGTGTCCGGAGCGGACGCCGCGCGGTGCCCCTGTGCACAAACGTTCGGATTCGATTGTCTCGTCGGCGGCGGCACACGGGCACTGCGCGAGAGGGATGCAATAATAACACCGGTGTGCGCGCGCGGGACGCGGATATGTGTGTGTGTGTGTGTGTGTGTGTGTGTGTGTGTATGTATGTATGAGTGAGAAACGTTCCAAGACGCCGTATATATAATAATGTAAAATGATGATGATGATAATAATAATAATAATATACGATACAAAAAGCAATATGGTGGTCGGGAAAACGCACGAGATAACAATGATACGAAAGGGATCGATACGGGTTTCGCAACACGTTATCGTATGCGGGGAGAAACCACATCCCTTCCACCTTCACCCCGGGGTTAGTGTCCGGAATAGGACGTCCAACGGTGGGGGGGGGAGAGGGAGGGAATAATATTTTTTGTTTTCGGACCAAGAGAAATCGTTATCGGAAATTGGATTATATCGTTGTTGTTATTAATGATATCGCACTATCCGTTACGGACGCACGAGTAGCGTTTTTCCCGATCGTCATATTATAGATATTATTATTATACGGCGATGAACCGGTACCGCGGTGGCATTCCACACGCGCGAGAACGACGTGAATAAAAATTCACCAAAGAGCACATTTCATAAATCATAGTAGGTACGTAACCTGTGCGTAATATATTCGGGTTCACGTACCTACGCGGTACACATATTGTAACGGGGGAGAGCCGATCGACTGAAAAGCCAACCGAGAAAATCAATGTCCATAACATAATATTTATCATATTATTATTACAATATAATATGAAAACGTATAGTGTGTATTCGCCAGTGCACACACACACACACTGTGCCTATTTTATATCTATTTTTATATACATACCGATCCGACCATCTAATTAGCACAAAATATAATAATACAGAACCGTCAGAATATAGACCCATTAGAACGAACCGGTTCGACAGGTTTTCATTACTACATGCACAGCGTCGTATACAATACAATAATATAGTATATATACGCGTCTCATACACTATACACACGGCTCGCGAGTAGTGCATACACACAGTACACAGTACACATACCAATAATATTATACATTATACATGTTTTATAATAGTAACATTATTGTGATCGTAACCTACCAGTGGAATCCCACACCGTTTAATTTGGTCAGCCTGTTTACACCGGCAAAAATTTCCACTCACAGGGGCGTGATAATGTCTAAAACAGAATGTCATTATAAAACATCTACCTGCAGGATTTCTACAATACCATTAGGTATATACATTATGTACCATTGATTTTCATTTAATTACATGCAACAATAAATTATTATTAAAGAACCAGGTATGTATTTATTTCCGAATTGGAAAAGAAAATATACCTATAATAACGTGAAAAATGTACCTGTTGTTTCGGGAAAAATAACCGACTATTTTATGGCTATCTAAGAATGCCGTAGCCCGTGCATGATTTACGTAAAATATTAAAAATGTCATACATTGTTTGCCATTTTTTTTATTAATTGATAGTTAACTCTTACGATTTATGACTATATATATAGTCAAGTTTAATAAAGAATAATATGATAACATACTATATTATAATATATATATATATATATGCTGTTCAAATGTACATATTTAATGCTATAATATAAATATACAAATAATAAATTAGGTATAGGTGGGGTTAATCAATGGTAATCAACGGTAATACCTATATAATATGTATATGATGGTCGTACGAACATTATATTAGAACTTTAAATTTTTGTTGACAGTGTTCTCTAATATTGTTGTGTATAATAAAAAAATCATTTTAACAAAACTTGGGCTTATAAAAATTTGATTTACAGTAATTAAAAATAGTGGCCTAGATAGTATAGGGTTATTTATTAAATATTTTTTATCAGTGAAATGTGGTCATAATGTGACCGAAGCCTATTAATCGACCAAAAAGAATATAAATCTAAAAACATTACGTCTTAACTTAATGTATACATTTTCGTGGGGGGTCACAATCCAAAACGGGCTAAGTGATATTTGTCTATTTTACACACATATTTGAAGTGTATGACAATGTTATGAAATTTTAGAACTCTACTAAACTAGATTGTATATGCTTTTATTGTATCTTACGGGGAGAACATTTCCTATATTTGTGAAGAGTATCTCGGTAAGTTTGATAAAAATAAGCTGTTTTTTCAAATATTTTCATACAGTGGATTTTGTTTGAATTTTTGCACGCAATTTATAATTACAACAATTGAGTAAGGAATATGATTGTATTTTTATTAAATCAAAAATACATTAATTAATTAATTTTTAGACATGGACATGTCTTAAAATAATTATAAATACATACAACGAAACAATTTTTTTTATACAAAGAAAAATATCACAACACGATTACATTAAATAATAGTGCTATATAGTACTATATATAGTTATAATACGGGATTCAATACGTTTTGCTCAAACAAGCAAAATAAAGCAAGTTTCGGAAAAAAAATAGTATATTGATGTTATTTGTTATACGGGACGGAACATAGACACACAGTACGTTTTGGAAAAAATCGTTCTTTTTTAATACAACTATATTTTAATACTTAATTAATAATCATTAATATTATAATTATTTTGACAATATAAATGTATTTCCTGTAGTTTTTCAATGAAACTACATATATAACTTAATTTTTCCAAAATGGCATGTGGTATATGTGAAACCGAAAACCCATATAACCTAAATGATCATTGTGACGTAAAATCGATTTTGGGTTGGGTTTTAAATTTTCGTATCACGGGCCTAAACAGACGACCAGCTTTCGCTAGCTACCTACAAAGCATAGAGGACAAACACACAACTGGCTATTCGCCCGAAATCTGTTCCATTTCTTATAACTGTGGTCTGTTGTATGTACTATACTAGGTGAAAATTAAATTAGTAAATCAGTTTGTTTATATATTAATTGAAATTACGAACGCTGGTCGTATGTTTGGGATCTAAATTCGTATGCAATTAATTTTTAGATAAAAACAATTTTTTATATTATACAAAATTAAATAATCCAAATAAATTTAACGATTTAACAAAATTTAAAAAAATTCGTATTAAAAGTAAGAACCTTAAAACCCCGAAACCAAAACCCAAACTTTTCCTCCATTTACCATTCGAAACCCATAATTCGAATAAATGATTTTAAGATGATGTTTATACATATTTATCTTCGAATGTAAACCAGTTCATTCATTTAATTTTGAGAACAATTTCGACACTTCATATTATGCCATTACAGTTTATTCAATTACAATTTAAAACAACTCTATACAACTTTATGCATCGATCAAATTTAAACAGAAAGACGAATTCATCAAATGTTTAGAACAAACATAAACCATAAAATTAATATAAATTATTTATTAATAATAACCGAGTACTGAAAGATGTAATATAATATATTTATAAGAGTGTATAATACCTCATTAAATACATTTTAATTAACGATCGCTGATAATTTAGTAGAAAGTTGGAATACTAACGACGATCCGAAGAAATGTCAAAATGTATAAAAAAAACTATGCGTTCAGTTAAAATATCTAACGTACTTAACCTACGCGAAATAAAATATTCAAATAATTGGTACACGAGATGTTTAATTTTGTTCCTGTGCGATTGAAATTCATTAAGCCAACTTATTTTAATATATTGCTGTTTAATTACTTATAGAATTATTTTTATATGAGCTTATTTTGTGCGTGCATACTGCACAGTGTATGTTCGAATGTGATCAATTGTATTTTCGAAACTAATAGGCTAATAAATAACTATAGTAATATCCGTTATTATTTTAGCCAATAATTTATTGTATTCGTATTATTGACTCGTAAAACGTCATGATTCATTAAATTGAATCGCTCAGATTATAGACGCGTACTTATAAATATACCCGTAGACATGAAAAATGAAAATACAATTTCACAGATTTCGCATAAATAATAGTATAAAAAATAAGTATTAAATTTCGCAACGAAAAAATAATAATAATAGTTTTCCAATGTTTTCGAAATACATGATGCAAGTCGATCGTGCACGCTGCACGGCGATCGCTCGGTATATGCGCGGCAGTAGTAGCGATTACGTGGCACGCCGGTTGATCGGCCGTGGCGCAGGTTATGTCTGTCAACAACCGGGACCCAGGCGGCGCGTTGTGGCCGCCGAGAGGAAAATCAGCCGGCGAACGACGGCGGCGATCACGTGGCCACACGCGTTCGGGACCCACAGACTGACTGACTGGGCATGAATGGCGCGACCCCGCCGCCGTAGCGTTCACGCGAGCACCGCCCACCGCCGCCTCCACATCGGGTTTACTACGTCACACGATATTACCGTGCGACGGGGTACGATAATTACCGTACCCATTGAGAGCCGACGAGCCAACAAATACATACACAACACGGCGCTCGCGTGACGTCAAACATAGTAGTATTATACGACATATACCTACAACAATATCTTACATACATTGTATACAAAATATGTGTGTGGTGTTTGGAGTATAGTATTGCTGCCTGCTTTTATACATTATATTTTTTTTTTAAATCGACTTTTCGTAATTTATTTTATTTTTTACCCATCGTTTCCGAGGCTTTTTCTGTTGGTCCACAACAACCAGCCGGACGCAATCAAAAGAACACTGTTGTTGTTGCTGATGCTGCTGCTGCTGACGGTAAAACGATCCGACACCGACGCGACACTTGACCATGGTGTACACTAAGCGACGGCCGTGACGGAAACGACGGCGGCCGAGGATACATGCCTCGGCGACGACGGCAGTTTCGGTGCACTGCTACCACTGTTACACATGTGTACAACAATACAATGTGTATATGCACTAAAAGCGCGTATCGAAGATACACGGAGTAGTCGGCAGCATAGGCGGCAGAGGGTCGGTGGAGGGAGGGTGGTGTCCACCCTTCCTGCACACACACACGCCACTGCTGCTGCTGCTGCACGACTGCTCGCCCTACTCCTATCCGTATCTGGCGACCGACGTTGATCAATAACACGCAAACGGCACACGGCAGAATCAACGCAACATCGTCGGTCAAACACACCGTACAAACGTTACGGACGATTATTGATATACGATGTCAGTCTCGTTGCTGGCAACAGCATCCGAAGACCAACAGACGAGACGACGTGTACGTATAGGAATAATAAAATACGCACACAGAGCACATATACAGTAGTCGTCGCTGATGAGCCAGCAACGCTCTGCTACCGTACACACTACACGCACGATAATGGAGATGAATGGCGGCGGTGTCGCGTTTGCCTCCTCGTTATCGCGGGGGCGGCAAAAGGGGAGGGTAAAATATATATATATTTTTTAAACGCCACTCGCCCCGTTTTGAACGGCGGCAGAGCAGCAACAGCGACGACGACACAAACTCTCGGGCGGCCGCACGCGTACTACTATAACTCTAATACTACGGCGGCGGCAGCGGCGGACCGAGTTGTCGGCCCGGCTTATTATTACGCACCGTTCACGTTATATACGTATTTTATGGTTATAGTATTTACCATTGTGTATATATGTATTTCACACACCATCGACGGCACGGCGGACAGGGGAAAGAGTTTACGGTACGCACCGCCGCGCGGCGCTCCGGTGATTTTCACTTGTACACGACTGCGGTGGCAGTGGCTTACGGAATAATACGAAGAGGCTACACGGGCGACGAACGTTTGCCATGAAACGCCGGCTTGGGACGACGTCACGAGAAAGAGAACTAAATTAAATATGGCGTTCCGCGTCTATAATACACGTCGATGTGTATATTTCGGGTTAGCTCGTGTTTTTTTTTTTCATCATCGTCGACCCCTCTCCCCTCTCCCGCTTCCCGTAAATACCTTACACCTTTCCGCCGACGAAGAACGTACACACACACACACACACACACACACACACACACAAACACGAGCTTGCGTGTGTGTGTTTTATATGGTAAAGTGACAGTGTGTGTAGGCGGCGGGAGAGCAGAGAAAAATCGACTAATAGTATTATATTAGGAATGTACACTAAATAATATTGTAATATATTATACATATTACGTGTGTGTGTGTATACACGAGTCGTATCGTACGAAAATATTCCTCCTCCTCAGTATTTATACGCGTGTACATTATACACCTGGTAAACGTAAAAAATAACGATGCTTTTTGCTACAAAACGCAATATTTTTTTTGACGACATTCTCTCGGAGTGAAGCATTTGATTGTGGTGGAGTCAATGTACATTACACTGTTGTATAAACGTTTCGTGGCGGCAATCGCTGATAACGCCCGGCGGGATATTTCGCTACAAACACGATTTTTTACTCGACACGATGACGTTCGTTACGCGTTACAATATAATCGGACGATTCGAAAAAAATACTCCACATTCGAATATTATGAGAAAAAAAAAACGTAATATTCAACGCTATCCAGAACAATAAACACAATATTTTTATCTGCGTTCGATAAAATGGATAAATTACGACAAAAATTTACTTCGGAGACCATCTGTGTTAATCAAATACACAATGGTTCAAATTTCATACATAGGTACTTTGAAAACATGAATAAATAATTAAATGTTATTTAACATTAATTCGCTCTAAAACGATATTTTATTACCTATAGGTTTCAAACTCAAAATACATGTTTACTAATAAAATAATTATGAATTTGATATAGTTTCAGCGAAATAGTTGAAAACAAATTTATAATACAACAAATATGTCTTCAAATTCTAGAAATGGGAATTTGGATATTTTTTACATATCAGGTACTCACGTTATCATATAAAATAATATCATAATATGTTTACGTCATTGTCAACTTATCTATCCTATTTCTTAATTTTATAATAGTAATCATTATATTGATTATTCGCAATATCTAACAAAAGAAAAATTTGAAATTGTGGATGCCTACGAGTGCCTACGAATGCTGCCTAATTTACTAATGTATTCTCCTGATTAAATGTCACGGTTCAAATAGTAAACATTAAGCGTGTTTTCGCGATTAACCAAATTCAATTTGGTTACTGAATTTTATAAACAATCAGTTGTGGTTATAGATAAGACAAAATAACATAACCTGATTAATCGCGAAAACACGCCTATTAAATGACCAAATTATGACATCACGTACGCGTATGATAGACCTTGATATATCTAACTAATTTTAAAATAAATTGGATAAACTTTGTGCATTTGGCGTCGAATCAGTCTAGTGATAAGTATTCTTACAAGGTGCTAAATCTGCAACGGGTAACGACCGGGAACTTCGGTTGTCCTTTTTTTCGGCAAGTATATGTTGAATGGGTTTACAACTCTCTAAAGAGATGTACGAGTGTATTTAAAAGATTCTCACCAAATTTAAACTCTATTGGACAACTACAGGATATTTTATAGGGAATCAGCTATAAATCAGTAATTACCCCGTAATAGATAAACCGAATATATGATATATATATATATACGAATAGATAGACCGAAAATAGACCGGTCCCCTACGAATGGTTGTCAAGTGTACATCTGCATTGGTACCCAATTTTCAATGCTAATTGTTAGGAAAGCCGCTATTCAGTAATAATTTTCATTATAGTGAAATAATTAATTTTAATTCGTTTTATAGAGATATTATAAATTTTGATATTTAAAAATTTCAAGGCAGCTACGGGAGAATTTTACACGCTAAAAATACATGTTTTTGTCCATTGTAACGATTGATTGAATCGTTCTATATAGATTTTCAAAACTGATAAACTACTTTTAATCGACTTTTTAAATATTTTTTTCCTATTTATTAAAAATTGTTTTATGGAAATCAAAATGATCAAATATCAAAGTATTGAATATGAACATTTAAAAAGTAAAATAGTCGATTAAAAGTAAATTCATCGATTAGTATAAATTTCAAATTTTCCAAATTCAAATCGAACTGTACCATAAATAGTTACAATGGACGATCATAATATACATGCGTGGTTACGCGAACGTCATTGGTGTGCGCAGCAAATATGTTGGTACTGCAACTATACGGGTTGCGGGGTAGCGAGGTTTATTACACTTTACACACACTAATTAAAATATTATTATTAAAATATTCATTTATATACACACATAAATTATCGTAATATTTCCAAATTGTCTAGGTATACATAACTATTTAAAATTAGCCTGTGGAGAGCCACTTAACTAAACTTTTTAACTAGTTACTGCCCGTTTTACTGACAAATCATAATTTCATTCCCTTTTTTTATCCAAATTTAGGACGTGAGTTGAGCACCTACTTAGACTTATAAAAATAAAAATAAAATACTTGTATGAAAAACAATTCATAAATTTGTACATGTTTGTATTTTCTTTGACCCAAGAACCAATTCCATAGTTTTTCAGAATCATGACGAGTGAGACGGACTACCTACTAAACATTTTTTTATTATTGCTTTAGGAAATATAATAAAAACAATTTATATAAATATATATATAGGTACATACTAATTTGGTAGTTTAAGTAAGTATGAGGTTCGTTACCCTGGCACCCCAATATTTTAATTTCAAAAAAATTATTTTACCATTAATTGTACCATAATGTGTACTAATTAGTACCATAAATATCAGAATTTGTGCCTTAAAATTACATGGAGAAAAATCGATTTTCCCTCTGGGGTGCCAGAAAAACGTTTCCCCAGCACCACCAAGGGCGACTTTCAATAAAAATATTGTTAATCGAGTTATAAAACTTTTAAAAATAGACAATTTTGGGAAATTCAAAGCTTTAAAATTGACTTCGAACAATTTTATCGAAAATCGCCTATGTAAATATAGATTATATTAATATGTTTAATTTTTTATAGAGGTCATCAAATGCTAAAATCGCTCAGTTTCTCAGAAACTTGCATCTTCCGAAACACGTTTTGCATAGTTTTTAATAGTTATAATATAGTTTTAATAATTTTTTAATACTTCACAATAAAAATATGTTACGGGTATAGGACTATTTTTTAATTACTTCTGAAATGTGTTTAAATTATGAGATTTCCATTTTTCAAAAAATTTTCTTGCCTATACAAATCCCCTTAAAAAGCGAGTGTGTATAGCGTCCTCTTAAGAAGACGCCACACTAACAACTTTTCAATGAATTGCATGTTTGCAATTGAAATGCATTAGCATTTTAAATTTTTATTGACTTATAAACATGTTAGAAATACAAAACAAAAAATAAATTATAACTAACAATATTATCTAGCGACTGATAGAGCTGATTTTTGATATATGCATTTTTATACGTTATGAGCTGTTAAAAAAAATATCGGTTTTAAAATTTGTTTAACAGTTTATAAAATGTGTAAAAATGCATATATCAAAAATCGGCTCCACCAATCACTAGATATTTTTATTCTTTATAATTCATATTTTATTTCATCTTTCTACAAAATTCTCAAGTTGATAAAAATGACTAACATGTTATTTAATAAATATCGTGATTACACGACAATTAAAAATGGTGCTGACACAGGTGTATTTTTAAAATATTTTTAACTTGTTTGATTTTATTTTTTCTTAAAATTGCATTACTCAACCCATTAAAAATGGGATGTGTTGCGTCCTCTTAAGGCAACGGGTTTCCTATTTAAGAGGACGCTACACACCCGCTTTTTAAGGAGTTTTGTATAGGCAATGTTAAGGAAATTTTTAGAAAAATGAAAATCTCATGATTGAAAAATATTGAAATATATTTCAGAAGTCATTAAAAATAGTCCTATACCCGTAACATATTTTTGTTGTGAAGTATTAATAAATAACTATTAAAAACTAGACAAAACGTATTTCGGGAGATGCACGTTTCTAAGAAACGAAGTGATTTTAGCATTTAATGATCTCTTTAAAAGTTTAAACATCGTAAAATAATCTAAATTTTTACATGGGCGATTTTCGAATTCGATTTATAAGACTTTGAATTTCCCAGAATTGTCTATTTTTAAGTCTTATAACTCAAATAACAATAACTTTATTCAAAAGCGGACATGTAAAAATTTAGATAATCTTATGATCTTTAATTTTTTATAGAGGTTGTTGTTTGCTAAAATAATTCAGTTCTTTAGAAAACGTGCATCTCCCAAAGCATATTTCAAGCGCGGAAACATAGTTCTCTTAGGCAATACTCGTATTATTCTATGTATTATTCTTTTTATAAAAAAAAAATGTAAAATATGATGTACCTACCTACTACAATAATTAATATATTTTTATCTTTTATATATTATATTATTTTTTATATTATATTATATGGCAACTTTTCTTAAATTTTAAGAAAAATGAAAATCCAACAATTTAAAAATAATTAATTATATTTTAAAAGTAATTTAAAAATAGTCATGTGTCAGTACCATTTTTTAATGTTGTTATCACGATATTTATTAAAAATTACGTTCACGCTCTATAACTACAACTTTTCTCTGTATTATCGCAGTCAAAATGTATACAAAATAAGAAAGGTGAGAATATTTACTATGCCGTAGCGTAATTTTTTCAATATATTTAAAATCGGGAAATTTTAAAATTAAAAAAAAATTTAACCAAAAAAACAACGCTACGGCATAGTAAATATTCTCATATTTCATATAAATGTTGACTCTGCGATAACTAAGAGAGAAATTGTAGTTATAGAGCGTAAACGTATTTTAATATCGCTAAATAATGGGTGTATAGCATTCTCTCATTAAGGAATACATGGTGTTATAGCAGTCAACAAGCATATTTTGGAATTTCATTGATGTGATATATTGGAAATTAGACAACATGGGCACCCATATGAAAAATCAGTGACGCCGAAGTCCAAATAATATATAATTTATATGTTATGTATGGCGAAATTACCTAATGACTATCTACCACCACCTCCACATTTTATTAGGTAAACAAAAAAAAAAAAAAAGATAATTTGCGTACATTTTCATGAAAATTTGAGAAATCGCTTTTTAAAACGGCAAATATAATTAATATATTCCAGGACCTCCGTACATTTCAAATGTATGGCGACTGCCATACACGACATGGACTTCAGCGTCACTGTAGAAATAATGGGGGGCAAACATACATATCTCAGAATGAATAATTTTACAGTTTATTTCATAATATTTAAGAGAACAAATATAATTAAAATTAAATAATTAAATATAAATTTTCCAGAGGTAATATGTGTCCTTCCTCATGTGTTCTCCCCTCCATAGCACCATAGCTGACATAACATACGGAAATAATGATAATGCCTTGGCAACATGCATATTTATAATAATTCCTAATTTATTAAGCCATTGTCGTAAATTATTATGGATTTTTAATATTACCTGAAATGTTAAACCATATATATATATATATATATATATATATATATATATATACATTATACATATATCATATATATACAATTACATTATACATATATCATATATATTGATTTTTTGGTTATATTTTGATTGACCTTCTCAAATAAAAATAAAAAAAGTATTAAATATAATTTACAACAAACTGTGTACAACCAAACGACAGGAAATTAAAATACTATGTTGATTGTTGGTGTATATTAACTTTTATAATCTACGTTGAGAAAATATAAGACGCAATATGCAAAACAAAACAATTAAATATAAGCTTTGGTACGGAAATTCGCGTCAATGTAAATATTTAGAAAAAAAAAACATGTACCAATTGATTTTTTTCTGTCAGATCTGTGTTATAATAAGTATTCTTATCGACATAAAAAAAACACGATTCAAAGACCAATTTCTTCGATATAATTTGTAAGTTTTTAATACAAAATCACAGCATATTCTCATATTAACATAATTGATTATATCGTTTATCGAGTATATTATGAATTATATTGTTAATGATGAAAACGCTAAAAAAGTCTGAAAACTATTGAACGAGCTATATAGTACATACAAATACATATACGTACGTGGTAAATTACGAAACAGCTTATAAAATACTGAATATAAATGAATAGTTTATTAGCCATGGCGAAACTTCTATCTACGAGTATATGGCGTTTCTATTGAATTATAGAGGATGTGATGATGATGAATGATCTCATTGAATCTTCTTAAACACTCGATTAATTTGTAGTTTCTCCACCACAAAATAATGATGATACCGTTAAAAATAACCATTACATAGAAATATGTACATACAGGAGGTGATCTGAGAGTTGTTAAATACGTACACATTTATACGTACACATTGTCGTCGTCCACGGGTGGTTTAAAAATAGAAATAGACTTTGAGCGACTCGCTGGAATGACGAACAAATAAAACGTAATAGTTTTCGAAGATGATCTTTTTTACATGCACATATTATACACATATACATGTACGACAGAAAAAACAATCGTGTCGCGACGAGCAGAGTCGGGGTCACCTTGAAATGCAATCAAATGACTGGTAATCGATCGTTTCCTGTTCGAGAAGGCTTTACGATTTTAAAAAATATGAATAAACCAAAACTCGGTGAAAAATACAATTTCGTGAGATTTGTACATATGTAATATCACTATTACACTATTGCATTCTATGGCAGCAAACCGCTAATCAAACAATCCACTAGGAAAACGACTACGATGATACTTTCGTAGTACGACAAAATTATATATTATACACATAAAATCATTAACTACTTTGAACACTATTGTTTTATGCACAAGTGTACAGAGTTAAAATAATTAATTTCAAGTAATGCATTCAAAATAGTAATTTAGTAGTGTAGTGCAAACTACGCTATGACTATAGCAGTGTTTAGATTTTTAGAAACAATGCATGGTGTTGTAATAACTTTCAATCAACGTTCGCGTAGATAACGAGCAACAATAATTATTATTATTTATGGATTATTATTTTATTGGCCGAATTATGTGCGCGCGTTTGTTTCCATCGATTAAAAAAACACACGTCAACTGGTCGTGTATAATAAAAAAATCAATTGATTATTTTGTTATATCGTGTGCGAAAATTGTACACAGCGCGCATATTATACACTTATAAATATATAATATTTTTTTTTTCTACAGACGAGAGAGCCAAGTTTCGACAACGTTATCGAGCAAGCCGAATGACTGTTGCCATTTACACCGAACAGCGGCGAACTCCATTTCAATTTTTACGCGACGGTATTCGATGTACTATAAACGGCGACTATATATAATATTATTATCATTCTCAGTACCAACTCTACTTCGGTTGTATAGATTTTTACATTTTTCCGAACTAATTTGTCTAGTTTCTCCGATATTATATATTTTTGTTTGCGGCGTTATTTTGTTAATTATTTAATATGTATTCATGAAGAATTGGTATTACGGGATATTGTACCCCACCCACCGGTGTCGGTTGTAAATATTAAATAATATACATATTATACAGACACATAATAATATAAGAACAACATAATAATATTATCTCACGAGGACATGTAATATTTTTGATGACTTACTCGTGCGCCGATGAATCTGGCTTCCAGTAACTCTTGTTTACGTGGATCCAGCGCAGCTTGGAAGTGATGCTCCATTTTGACGCTAGCACCTATACGAAACACAAAACCAAGATCAGAGAAACTTTCGACAAATCAGCAGAAAACGCATAATATAATGGGTTTTTTTTTCACGTATTTACCCGATTTTCGAGTTTACTCCGCGCTGAGCGTAATAAACGGAATCTACCTAATCGGACTCAAATATTAAATAAACGGCATACAATTATTATTAGATATACCCACATGGGAGAAAAACAATGGACATTGTTATACTTTTGTGCAACATTCAAATGTCGTTGTGTACACTGTACGCCGTCGTCTAGAGTGTAGCCATAATATTATTATTATTATTATTCCAAGCAATTTTTCTTATTTACGGGTACATTGAATTTTTTAAACGGCGTATGTTGTATACACGCATTTGATAGACAATCCGATTGCCAAAGAATTAAAACTCATATTCTGCCCAGTTATAAAATCAAAATGGCCTATTTTTAAACAGGTCGTGCAGCAAATGCTGAAGGTCAACTGCAAGTTAATTTTAACTTATTAGTTACATATTTTTTTTTTTCATTATACTAATGCAATGATTATTATTATTATTATTTCGTTTTCCTCCACTCGATAAAACATAAAATTCCTTTATCGTTCTGACTAGTACCGCAAATTTTTTGACATTTCGGTCTTGCCCTCTCCCCCCACTTCCTCCACCCACCTCTTAACACCACGGCGCACAAAATACAAAACGTACACATATAATATATTGCGGTACTTTGCCGTCGCCCGCCACCGCTGTTACGCCACCGCCGCGCCACAGCCGACGACGGCGGTCGTCCCCGCGTGCACACAGGCTTGCAAACCAAAAATACACGCCGACGGGCGCGGGGGAAAATCTATTCTTATCGGGTTATCGCACTTGGGCCAACCTAATCAGAGCCTCCCTGGCCCAAACTCACCCGGACGTACAATACGGAATACGGGCGGTATCACTCAATGCGCGGGCGCACGCATGCACACGGTGCACACAAACACACACACACACAAACAAACAAACACGTCAGGATGACGACGAAAATCCAGCGAGCGCTAAGCGACCTACAACCAAATCCGGCGGTCGGTATTTAACGGAAACGCCGTCCGTTTTTTAGACAACGCGCACCCGTTTTTCGAGGGGTCGCGAGAATAATTATTTTATTTTTATTTTTATTTTATTATATTACACACACATAATATCGTATATACGTGTCTTTGTGCGTCCCACCTCGAGACGGTTATTGTGTGTGTGTGTGTATATGATATGTGCATGTGTACGTAAGGTACACGTCGACTGTATTAAATGCGTGTAAAGGAGAACGCTGCACAGAAACCGTAACGATGGCAGTAGTGTAGGGTTGGGAGAAGGGTGGCGGCGAGAAGGGGATACCGATGAATTTCGTATTATAATAATATCGTGTACGGCGAGAGAAACAGAGACGGCGACCGTATGTGTATGTGCACTCGGAGGCGTACACATAATTATGGACATTTTCATCCCGACATTGTGCGACGGCCGCCGATATACCGACGTTGCCAGTTTTCGTACAATTTACGGTCGAGAGGGCGGCAGCGTGCTCGCACATACGCGCGTACCAAGACATCGACAACGGCGACGGCAGTCGGATAGAGGAGAAACGTACAAAGCTTAATATTGTGGTTTTTTTTTTTTTTTATTCATTTTACTTTTTATATTGTTGTTGCGTGCGCAACACATCGACATTCGTATTTTATAATACACGTGTATAATATAACATTATAATAACATCGCGCGCGCGCGCTCTCTCTCACACTCTATCTCTATCTTTATCTATCTATCTTTATCTATCTCTCTCTCTCTCTATCTCTATATCTCGCACACTAAACATACAAATGCATACACACACACACACACAGCAATGGTATATATTATTATTATTATCGTAAATCGTATTGTACGCGGACAGCAGAGTATTTAGAATTCACACGAATGGAATGGAAGAAGAACGACGTCGTTGGACGACGCCAAGCGCGAGAGTAGAGGGTTTGTGAGTATGTGACGGTTGGGGGGAGGTCATCGGGCTACGTTGCCGGATCGTGTCCGTTTTATGTCTACGTGCGTATGGAAAAGGGCAGAACCCCGCCACACCGCGCCACCCGGGAGATGGACTGATTCGTGACACGAGGTAGTGTATGTATATGTGTTTGTCGGGTGAGTGGGTGGGTGGGTGGGTGCCATGAGAAAACGATCGATTCTCTAGCTATTCTAGCAAACTCCGTTTTATACATATTGTACATGTGTGTGCGTGTACACGTAAAAGCCACTGTGTCGTTGTTGGCGGCCATGCATAAGTAACACACCAGAGAGGGCAGGCAGGCAGGCAGGCAGGCACACAGACGTTTGAAAACTCCAGCAGATCCCTCCGCACACCTCTGCCACTATACAGTCACAGTACACGGCGATATAACGCAAACACCCATTTCAACCACCCTCCTTCCGATACTCATAGTCGCTGTTACCCGTTACCTCGTGTACTACGTTACAGCCGATTTGACGGTCGTTTGAAGACCTGAATCTACCCTGTTAAAAATACGTACCCCACCACCACCACCACCACCACCACCACATAGCATCGTTGAAGCCTTTGAGGTCGTCTCCTCAACGACCACGAGTCCAAAAATTATTTGCCGAACGAACACTGGACCTACCGACGAATCGCCGACTGACCCCCTAAACCTCCTTTTCCCGACGGCCCCGCTAGCGAGATATGATATCGTCGGGGAGCCAAAAAGAAAAAAGTACCCCTCGACGTCACTATATTTTGAAGGAAATTGTTCAAAACTTTTGACATTATTGTTTTTGTTTTGCGAACGCACAGCACACAAACAACAAATGCTTGTGTGACGATAATTGACCAATTGATAAATAATAAATAAGACGATCATAATCGACCCGAAGACAACCGTGCTTTCGAAAATATCCGAACGCATATTCGTGAATATAAATGACAATTTAAAACTATAATTTTCTATTAAATTAAACCCAGAATTAATAACACACGCCAACTATACGTAGCAGAAAAAATACCTCGTAAAATAATGCAAAAAATTACAAGTACGTCGGTGTACAGCATATACATCGAATGTCCAACGACGGCCCACCACCAAACGACGGACGAATAAGATACATTTCGTGCATAAAAATAAATAGGTATTAATGCGGATTTCGAATAACTACGTAACGTCGGCGGCAGTCTGTGTAGCGTAAAAACTCAATATTACATTTTATTTTAAAAAGAAAAATAGTCGTATAGACAAACACAGATGATTTAAATAACTTTGGATTCTCTGCGATTCGTTGCCGTTGCAGCCGCGAATGCTTAAAAAATATATCATATTTCTCTATGTTTACGCGGCGTGCAGCATAGTCGTGGTCGATAATATATATTATTATTATGTACTTAGTGTGTATCTCTCTCTATATGTTTTGCTGACACCCGCCGTAAACGATGGAATCGATAACTAACATGACGACGGCGAATCACGATATTATATCATAATCAGCACACAAAAACGTTTTACACGTATCTTGACGGTAAGTAATATACGATAATAATGATTTTGTGAAATGTACGAGCACGATCGATGATGGCCGATCAAGCGTTTAAACCCAGAAATACTAGAAAAATACACATAATATTATTACTATTAACATTATATTATGGACTTTGTTTCTTAGGTTGAAGTAAAAAAAAAAAAAAAACAATATCGTACTCTTACATACTGTGCGAATTTCGAAACGCAATTAAATAGCAGTCGCCCGGCGCGGCGTATTCAATGACAAACAAGAAATTCGTATTGTCATACGTGGTATTTTTATTAATACACGCACTCCCCCACCATTCGACATTCCAACAACGTGCATGATTTGTATAGTGCAGTGTTTATTTTATAATATGTTACAATATGTTTGTGAATTTTGTTTTAATACGTCAATGTACGTTATTATTAAACCAATAATATATCTCTAAAATATGATCGGTGGCCATTATTAAAATAATATTGGACCCATTTTGGGATAATTCCATGTAGGTATACGATTTTCTCGTGACGTTACATCACCGAATTGCAGACATTTTATCATCTACGACACTACGCCGACGATGGCAACACGGTGCAATGGCGGCGACGTTCTACTCGTTTTAGTATGCATAATAATAATATACCTACGCGAAAGAGTTAATTTTCGCCATCGTGTTTTCCAAACACAATTATAGTCGGCGAAGAAAAACTCATGTTCAATTCAGTAGAACACTTATTTGGGGTCAATAGAATTCCACACAGATAGTTAAACGATGGAGAACCGTTTTTTTTTTTTTTTTTTGCAATAATTTAATTCCGATTGTAAGTATAGTAATAAAATAATGACTATGACTAGAAACAACGATTTATGCATGGCACAATTCAACTGTCGAAATCAAATCTACTCGAATCTATATCTATGATAGGTACTCGTATTTCTGTTTGCTTTTGTATTACAGCGATAATATTAACCAGTATTAATACAACTACTACCTACTATAATTTTACCACTACTATAGTTCACTATTACTGCACAGTAATATAATATTGATAATATGGAATCGATAATACACGCTATACGATAAAGTTATTAATTCTATAAAAAAAAGGGTGACGAACATTTCAACGAGAAAAAAATATATAATGAGTGTAATTTTTGAAGTTTAAATTAATAATTATAATTATTAAAAATGTCTGGTATTTTTGAGTTTAATGTCTGTTGTCGTTTTCCAGCTGTTTTTATATCAGGTCGATAATGAGCTGGATACAAATTTTGATTAACTAAGCAAATTCACTATAAAAATGCGGCGTCAAATCTAAAGACAAAAAATATTTTAATTTTCGTTATCTAAAAATAAAAAAATAAATCATATTCGTATATAAGAAGAATAACATTTTTTTTTAGCAAGATTTATATTTTTCGAGTGCCACTAAAATGTCACCAACGTGCCATTATAATATATTATAATAGGTTCGTTATCCCCGTTATATAATATTAATAAAAATAATTGTATTATTTTAGTTGCGATGCTAAATTGGTAAAAAAAGTATAACAGTGAAAATGTCAATAGTTTAAAAAAAATAAAACTGAAGTACACTTTGAATACACTTGTGGGATGATTATCGATTAAACGTTTAGTTTAGGTACCTACTAAATGAAAAAAAAGTTGATTAATTATATCAATTCGGCGATACAACGCGACAACACACACTATAAGAAAATTAAAAATATTAACAATAAAAAATGAAACTTCTATAATCTGCCCTCTCTAGGTCACATACATAAAATTAGTCCTTGGTCACATACATTACAGTGTCATTTTTATCAATTAAAATATATTCTTCTATACAAATGTCGTTTCAAATACAACTTTTCATTTGACGTACGTGTCCGACATTTATTAATTAGTCATCAAATTACCTTATCAAAACCACTAACTCGTTATGATGCATGGTCATATACGGTGAAATATAACTATTCATTAAATAGTAAGTAATTTTCTACTCTATATATTATTTCTTTGACCGTCCAAAACGTGTTATTAAGAATTAACACATCCAAACCCATGTGAAACTATCAAAAGCTTACTTCGACCAACTAATCGGATTGTTTTAAATGTCTAGTAACGGAATTAGTATGTTTGTTTAAACGGTCTACAATCAGTTTCGACGTGGGAGGTGGGTATGACACACTCCTCCTACTCGGGAAAATAAGTCAGTCAGAAATTATTAGTCGGAAAATTAAGGTTCAATGGAAAATTAGTGAAAAAGCTGATGATCCTATTTTTACTTATTAATAGAAGGTTCATACTTCTTTTAGAAAGTACCTACTGCCCCGAAAAATGAAAGGTAAATTCAACTCCAAAACACTAGCTCCCACTTAATATTTCTTAGCGCCGTCCCCCCTCCCCCCGTTTACAATCAAATGCATACTACGTCGCGTACTTAAATAAATAATAACAATAATAATCGGACTCGTTCTGCAAAATTATTCCAGTGAATTGACGACGTGAAGGGATAAGCGAAATATTTTTTTTTTTGGTAATTTTTGAATGGTGTACGGTGGAATATATATCAACGACGGCAAAGACGACGTTGAAAACCGTCGTCCTCGGGCCGACTCTGGCGCACAGGTACGTGCCGGAACGCCCGAAATCGACGCAAAGTCGCGCGAATTTGGGTTATAGACGCGCGCGCAAAAATAAAACACATCGGAATGCGGCGGCGGCGGCTGAAACTTTGGCCGGTCATCTCTCTCGCCCCTTCGTCGGCGCGCACACATCTGCCGTGTGCGTGTACGCGGTTTTTGTTCGTCCGCCATTGTTCACACGAGGCTCTACACACACGTCTCCGCCACTTATTTATTACCACGACGTATTTATCCAGAGCACATCTCCTCTATTGGCTCTCTCGCGCGCGCACATTCTTTGTCTCTCTTTCGCTCCGGATACCTTTCGCCGTCTCTTATATGCGCGCGCGTACGCACAAAAAAAAAAAAAAAAACCAACACGGCTGCGGTGGCGGCGGCGGAGTGTTCCACGAATGTACTACGCGAACTTGCCTCACACACACACAAACACACACACACACACACACACACATACGACGACGACCTATGGAGGAATCCGTTGCCGGAGGCGAATGTGGTTATAAAAAAAGAAAGAAAAAAATACACGATGTGCATATTATACCTACACACGCGTAATAGGAATTGAAACGCGTCTATCGATATATATATATATATATATATATATATATGTGTGTTTTAACGATCCGCAGCAATATCGCCATTTACGGATTTCGTCGTCGCAGTCGAAACGCCCGCCACTTGCCGCCACACCGGTAGAAGAGTCGTCAATATAATGGTGTGTGTGTGTGTGTGTACATATATATTTATACAAAGAGAAGCGGCAGTCGGAGTCCACGGCGGTAGAAGACTACAGAGGGGAAGTCGGAAAGAGGAAGTGGCGGCGGCGGCGGCGGAAGAGGAGGAGGCGTGGTATGACGACCGTCGAGCAATTTCTCGTACATTTAAAATAAACGCAAACCGTATTTAAAAAAACCCACCGAGAGGTCGAGGCGTTATCGATCGGTGGTCGTCCGAAAATAATACGACTACTATAATACACACTACTACTACGACGACGACGACGACGACGACGACGACAACGATGGAGCAACCCCCTCGTCGGTCTTCACCGTCCACGCGAGGGTTCTATCGGGTCTTTGTATATTATGCGTTTGTGTGTGTATATAGTTGGAATATAATCCCGTGCGTACACGATTACGACCCTTCGTTGTTTTCCAGAAGAAACATTTTGGAATGCACACAAGGCGATAAACGAACGATAGTACGAATGTGGTAATTCGCGTGAAAAACGCGGAAGAGACGCTCGCACATTAACCGCCTACCTACATAATAATATCACGTGTATTGACGCTTTATTATGATCATTCGTAGTCTATAACATGTTATACATAGTGGGTATTATTCTATGTGGTCTGGTCTACACCGACCGTCCGTGGACGTACGGCAGAACGAGAGACGTGGTGGTGCGCGGTTAGGTCACTTGACAAAATGTAACGACAATAAGTAGTAATGCGTTTTACGTAGGCACACAATAATAATAAATAATTCGGTACCGTATTATAATATTCCGCGGTGTTTGGATTTGTCTATCGTGTGCAAACGTGTATAAAAATATTATGCACTAGGCACCTATAATAATACATTATTGTGTAACACACATTAAATTACAGGTGTCGGACTAACCTTGGGAATACATCATCGATAAATGCGCACCGGTCGCTGCTGCTGACGGCGGCGGCGGCGGCGGCACAAGGTAACACGACATATGCACTGGCGACGCAACAATATGAACTCTGCGCCTCTTCCATGGGCCGGGGGGACTACACGTCGTCGGGCGAGGAAAGTACACCCCACCGCCGTTCAATCGCTGCTGCCGTTACTACTGCTACTCATCGTCCGAGTTTCCACACGACGTAATATTGATTTTACAATGAAATTCGCCGACGACGGGCGTTAAAAAGGAAGAAAATGCCTCGGGGGGGGGGGGGGGAAGGGTCGGCAGTGGTGCGTCTTGAACGGGAAACGCACGCATAAACACTCTGTATATACGGGTGGATAAACCCCAGTGAGAGAGATTGACGTCGTACACTGTATATGTATAGAGATATTTAAGCTAGTACGATTTGTATTATTTTACTCGTTCGTATTGAATAATAATAAAAAGAAAAAACAACCGTGTGCGATGATACGGATTGTACGGACGGACACGTTCGTTTTACGTCAGGCGCAGGAACTTAACACGGGACATTCGTACACGCTCGCACCACAATAAAACAAAACGCGACTAACCAATAACACGATTTACAACGGGCACGCGGAACACGAAAGAACGAACGGTCGCGATCGCACGCGCACGCACGGGCTGGCGGTTTTTTGTAAAACGATAACTACGACGGCCCGAACGACCCGATGACCGGACTCGGAATGGGAATAATGACTCTATATCCTCCTGACGATGTATAAAATAAAATATGACAGTGTGCACGCGGGCAGCTGCTCTGCCGCTGTGGGCCCGCTCTCTGTACGCACTACAGAGCTCTAACGCCGTGTATAATATTATGTTATGGATACCTATATAATATAATATGGTACCGCCGACCGTGTATTATAGCCGTCGTGTGCATTCCTTTCCTGTGTTTGGTAATAATAATAATATTCAACTGCTATAATTTTTTTTTTTTCTTCTCTTCTCTGCTCTTTTTTTCGATTGCGCGCAATACCCACTCACTACTACCACTACCACCGCGACCTTCGCACCAAACCACCGCCACCGTCCGTAACACCACTCCTCGCTCTCACTAGCTCCCTACTTGCCGGGCCGCCGTCAATAGCCATCATCGTCATCATCATCCCCTGTTGCGGATTTTATATGCATACGCGGCATGTAGAGTGCACGCCCGAACACGACGCAGCAATATATCTAACGCGCGGCCAATATTTCGTAAGACGATTTTCGATTCCAAGTCCATTTTCCCCCGTTTCCCACCTCCTAAAATGTCGACAAAACGTTCGTTTGCATTAAAGTGACATAGTAATGACCGACACCATCCAAAAATCCGTCCAACACGAAAATTTCGCGTCGCCAATACTTTTTTATCTACGCGATATATACCTACGTACGCACGAGCCGTTACTCGTTATCGTCATATAATAGTATTACGATGAGTCTCTCTAATGGTTATTTCCGTTTCTCCGGAATTGTAAACGAGAAAATGGTCGATGTAGTTTACGCCAAATTCACTTAAATTTTCAAATAGATTGCGCAACAACAAACTTACAAATAATCATTTATAATTTGTACATAACACGATGTCAAAACAATATTTGCTCAGGCAGGCAAAACCTTTCCTGAAAACAACAATTCATCATCAACATTCAGTTATTTGTTGTGTTTACGAATGATAAAAAAAAAACCATTTCAATCTATATGAGATAGCAATTTTTTTGGACAGGTATAATACAATATTATTAACATTATACACATGTACCTATGTAGGTATTTAATAATAGAATATAAATAATAATACGTAAACAGATTAGTGATTTCATTATTCTTTATGATTATGTATATTATGTAGATCACGGTTGTTGTATAGTAAAAAAGATATTGCCAAATGAGGTTACACGATATCGTTCGATGCGATCGCGATGGGGAAAATAAAAACTAAAATGGCGCCGCCCATCGGTGTTTTTAGCGAAGTAGAAAATTGAAACGCACACACACACACACACACACGTTCTCGGTGTGGTTGTGATTTAGTACAACGGCCGCGGAAACGAAAATCCTCGACGAGAGTCCAATATGGCGACTCCTCCGGTCGTGGCAAACAGTAATGTCGACCCGAAGTGTACCTCTATTATAATAATACCAGAGAAACACGAAAGGCATATTACTATATAGCATCATAATAGGTGTGTATGCACGTATACATTATACGTGCATATACCTATATGTATATTTGTATATATATATATATATATATATATAATATATATGTGTAAATATACACACACGGGTATAATACACAATACATACCAACATCTATTATAATATTATGAATAAACGAATATTAATATTATAATAAAATAAAATAAAACTTGAGAAAATGAAAGAGGAAAGAAGTGAAAAAAATAAGTCCACAGAGGAAGGAAATGTATACGAAATGAAACGGTGGCGTACGACTGGCACGATTCGGCAACGCTGGATTCGTGACGTCACGGCTGCTGGTACGGCTGAGTGGGCAGTCAGCTGACTACGGGCTCGAACGGTAATGCTACGATTATTTTTATCAGCAGGGCACTGCGGGGCACGTCTGATGTCTGGCGCGCGTACCACGTTCGGTCGCGCGCAGTCTGGGTGTCGCGCATACGTATCCTAACCGACTTCGACACCCGTTCTCACCGGTCCGTTGACGATAAAGCATAATGAATAATAATGATATCGTACGGTACGTGTATAAATGACTCGGCGTCTTGGAAGAAACGTTATTATTTTTATGGTCGGTAAAAAAAGAATAAGAAAAAATATCGCTAACAAATAAAACAAAAAATAAGTGACAATCACTGCCGATTAAAAAATTAATTGATAATGATAAATTCAGTATCGTTTTTTAAATAATAATAATAATAATAATACGCGACGACAAGGTAGAAAGAACTTAATTACCTACGTACTTAAAGACGTTTTATCTCTTATACGAGTACGTACCCATACCAGAGAAAAGTACCTTATCGCTAAATCGATGGTCGTATTACTATATATGTATATTTTACGATGAATTTATAGTGCTAAATTATTCTTATTGACATTACGATAATCGTGGCACGGTGTGATGAGATCACACTCGACCGCCGACCATTGACAACTACGATGATATCGACGACTAAAAAAAGTTCAAAATAAACGTGGTGACTGGGGGGGGGAAGGAGTTTAACGATTTTATTAATTTCAAGAGCACTCGAGACGACAATGTTTTAATTTCGAGTACGTGTGTCATCATGTAAGTGACTAAAGACGATTATGTCTTCAAATAAACATCGAACGAGTATTAGAAATTAGTGTAATGTGTTGCGGGCGACCAGTAAACGTGCAAAAATAATACGCCCACCCCCGCGTTGACGTAATATTGGATTATTAAATCGGTAATTGTGTCACAGGCGATTAAGTCAAGGGGTGCCCGGAGAGAGAGAAGGAACGTATCCGCGCTCACGGGCCCGAATCCCACAGAAACCACCTACGCCGCCGTCGTATTATACTATTACTCCTATCCGGATGACTCGCAAGCACGGCGCGCGCGCCGCCGCCGCCGCCGGCCTATCGCGTACACATGGTATAAATGAACGACCGGTCGCCCGCGCGGCGGTGGAATTGAATTATCGCGTTTATAAGCTCCCTGTGTTTTTACGCCCGCGGGACCACGATGGACGGCTGGAGGGCAGGCATCGAACGAACAGTGCCGAGTCTATTGTGTCCGACGGTGACGGAGGGGCGGTGGGTGAGACCTCAAGGACCGGTGTGTGTGTGTGTGTGTGTGTATGTGTGTGTTGTATGCCGCCGTCGATGTAATTAGCGAATTCGATTCACTCTCGGTGTTGCCAGACTTACGACAGATTTCACAATTATTGGAATAGAAAAAAGTAAAATAATATAACGGGCAAAACTGGTTGTCTCGGATTCGTCATTTTACTACGATTGCATAGATCGCCACCACCACACAAAAGCATTAAATACGTATTGTTATTTTAATGTTATTCCAATATTGTCGATGGACGACGAATGAACAGAGGCTCTGAATGAATGCAAACGAGCGATTTTCTGGGGATTTCGACGAATATTATGTGAAATTATTTATTTATTTTTTTTTTACACGCACACATGCAAATGCAACCAACGATACCACCGCGACGGATAAGACGAGAACGTGCGTGTGTGTGTGTGTGTGTTCACACAAACGATAAATATTTACATGACGTGTAGGTAGTGACTAGTGTTGTGTACAATGTTCGGTGGGGCCAAAACGATACGTTTTACGGTCGCTTTCTTTGGTGATAAAAATCGTAATGCCACCAAAAGACAGAGAAAAAAAAAACACGAGCACGTAAGTCTTTCAACTTGTGGTGATATCCAAAAAATAATTAATACATTTTGTACATTTTGCACGACAAAAAAAAAACCCGGAAAATATACAAGGGGCCGTGAAGTTATAATGGAGTATACGACGAAAGCCGATACACAAATGCTACAAAGTTATTTCAGCCGTTTTGGAGAATCGAAAAAACCTTCCGAGACCGTATGAACGACATTTTGATAAGACGATTTTATCTTCGGAATTGGGTTTCTCGTTCTCTTCTTCGCACCGCGACCACATTATTTTTAAACTTACTCGTTTAGCAGCGACAAAAAGACGCGAATATGCGGGAAAAATAAAATTGTTAAACATTACAAGATTAAACGATTTTACGTGTATGTATACCAAGTAGAGTTTTGTATAATACACGTGATAATTTGCCGGCGACTGGCCTAAATACGCACGCGCTCGCGTGCGTGCGAAAAAGAGACTTTATCTGGAACACATTTACTATAAAAAGTACAATATTAGTGACATAATTAATTTTTTTCGATTTACCAGGAAATGCAATGGTCCGGCCGGTGGGTCGGGAATAGCCCCCAATGATAGGCTCGTGGCTATTGTCCCGTGCGAGATTATACACGCGCGTACTCGGAATCCGTTACTTACACTCTGATCACCGACGTCTACTAACCTCGCGACCATCGTCGTCGTACTCGACAGACGGCATAGACTACTAGTCTAGAGATTATAATATGGGATTTTATTGTATTTTATAATATTATGTGGATAATAGTGGTAGCCGATGGTATGCAATATGACGTACTTTATTACGATAAAATTCGACATTATATACAATATGCTTAGATTTTGTTAACACATAACATTTATGTACATTGTATACAACAGATTATTTGTTATTATTATTGTAACGTAATATAGCCGCAGTGCGCTGGCCTACGAACACGGACCATGGCGGGGAGGGGGAGGGGAGGGGAGGGAGCGGGGTACGTGTAATTTTACATATTTCACAAGAGTACAAAATGTCAAACGCGAGACGAGAACGGCAATAACACTACACAAACATGAGCGATACGTTGTCGTGGAACCGTATGGGATAGTTGTCGTCAAACATACTATTATTATTGTAATATACAAAAATATAACGAAAAACTCGAGGAAAAACTGTATCGCAATGAATAAGCCGTTATAATATAGTACCTATAATTATCGTTGCAAGTTATAACGGAAAAACTGCGAGCTGCGAAAAATAAGTAGGGCGAACACACACAACACAATCGCTGCTGGGTTTTAGGCGTATAAAATTGAATATCACTATTATTATCATGATCGTGTCGATTTTCATTTTTCTCATTCGAAGCGCGTTGGAAAGACGGACGAAAGGCGTACAGAGGTTTAAAGAAAGAAACACAAAACGAAAATATCATGCCAAATCTTCGACGATTTCATTTTCGTTAAAAATTCTGATCCGCGTTCAAAGAACGCGACGAAAAACAATAATTATCACCGTCAATTATACACACACACACACAAGCACGCGCGCGCGCGCACAGTTGTTTGCTGATAGTGATACGTTTGTAGAACGCGCGGGGCGCGCGCGTGTGTGTAACTGGTCTTCGATGAAAGGGTTACTCGTCGAGCATTTATCCGGTCACGCTGTGACAATGATCCACGGCCATTCAACGACCTTCCGAAAGCATATTGGCATGGTGTACAGTGTTGCCATACGGCGTGTCGAAGATTATTTTTAAACACGATAATATTCTCGTCCGTTCCCCCGGCCCCTCGCCGAGCCGCGGGACACGGCGGCAGAGGCTATTTAACTCGTGTACAATGGTGTATGCGTATCACAACAAACGCGGGCGCATACGCACACAAACAAACGTATACACGCGATTCCACTTGATTTCCGATGCGCTTAATAATACCACCGTCGCGTTTGGCGAACGCCGATTCTCGACCGCGGAGCAAACGCGTGTGCACATAATAATAATAATAATAATAATATTATAATACTGATAATAATATTATATACACGCAGGCGACCACCGATGGAAGAAGTTATGAATGTTTTTCGCGTGCATTTTATCACAGTACGGTGCAAACGCACGTAATATCAGTGCGACGGCCGCCGCCTCGGCAGAGAACGCGGCACGAGAAAATCAGTGTCCGTTTTACGTTGACCTACTTACTTTAGGTAAACGTCGGTTATTGATCAATCTCTTTCTCTCTCTCTCATACACTCTAATGGATACATTGGGTACACAGTGCGCGCACATACATTATTATACTTGTACAAATAATAACGAAATGTTTTGAACTCGTTTTCCAGCGCGATCGTTCGAACAACAACCCTCCGAGCAAATAACATTTACACACCACTCCTATCCGTCGCAACGGAAGACTGGTGTTTTCCTCTCCGATAAATAATAAACACATTGAAAACCGAACACGAAATAAACGAATTTCACCGCGATTTTCAGGATCGGCGAATAAAGGTTTGACTGCAGCAGCAGTGGCGGCGATACAGGAGAATGATGCCGCCACACGCGTTTAAAACGTGAACGGTGTCCTAAAGTAGTTATGTTGTAGTGATACCGACACGCCGAGTTCGCGTACACCGATCGAAGTTTAATGCACGAAAGGGGAAAATGCAGAAAAAAAAAAAGGGAAAAAAACCGAGGCTCAATGTAATACATTTCGAAGCTTATTGATCGCATTTCAACACACACGCACACACAAAACAGTCAGCCAGCTGCCTGCCAGAGGAGAGGAGGATAAAAAGAGGGGTCGCGGTGGACACGGCGGTAGTATTATTGGAGGAGGGTGAAGGGGGCCGGGATGGTGTGGTGGACGACGACGACGACGACGACTACGAGGAGGAGGAAGTGTAACACGGGGCGTTTTACATTATCGCGGGCGCGACGGAATTCCCAGCTACACGGGGCAGAGGATTTGCCCGACGACGGCCGTTTGACTTTGATTTCGAAACCATTACGCACTAGGACGAGGGGTAGGGGGGTATATAACGACGATGGCGTGGGACGACGAGAGAGGTAACGGAGCACACCAAGATGGCGGACACCCTGGGATCGTTTGTTCGGCCGGGGGATAACTTAACTTTAAACCCCCTCATCATTCCTCTCTTCGTCATCGTTGCCTTTCATCCGTACCACACACACACACACACACACACACACTACGGTGGCGGTGTAGTTGACATTGCCGGCCGCCGCCGCCGCCGCCTCATCACAAAAACTCTTCTCGCACCGGTAGGTCTTCGTCGTTTTACTTTCGGCGGGTGTCGTCCAAGATATTGTGACGGCAGTAGTGGAGGTGACTGTGGTGGTGGTGGTGGTGGTGGTGGTGGCAACGAGAGAACTTGGGCTTTCGCGCAGGGTGTGTGAAGGAGGTTTTCGCATAAACCGCGCGTACACGTTCGTTCGATCGATGTGTGGGATCATACGTACATATACGCTGAGGAGAAACACGGTTGGTGGCGGGTTGAAGTTTTACAACATTCGGTGCTCGGTGTGTGTGTGTGTGTGTGCGGCTATGTTTAGCGAAACGACCGGAGCAGTGTGCCCCTCACATAATAAATATATACACGTCTCTCCCTCCCCGCGTCTCACTCGTTCATCCCGTTCTCCTCTCTCGCCCCGCCACAACAGCTATACGGCCGCAGCCGCCACCGTCGCCCGTCCTTCCGGAGCTCGCTGCCGTTCAATAGAAAACGCCATTTTATTGTATTGTACACACACACACACACACACACACATATATTATACATATATATACAACCTCTCTGGCGGTTCAACCGAGAAACGACGACGTTTCGTCGTCCCCCTGTTGAATACCGCTGCCGCCGCCGCCGTTTTGCACCCCAAACACACCACACATACCAGCCACCGATATTCTCTCTATCTACAACCTACTACTACCGGTACCTGGCCGCCGGTCGATATATTCGCCGAATTGTAATATGCTCGGGAGTTTATAATAACTGTTATATCGACGAGGGGTTATAGATTTGACGACGACAACTTGTCCTTTCATATCATCAGTAACCCCTTTGCTACCTTTGCTCTTGCCATCGAGTGAGGGGGGGAGGGTATCTTTGAAGAACATTTCAAAATATTTCTTTTCTACACAAACATCACGAGACATCCCATATTACCCACCCATAACGGAGGATTAACCATCGAGAGCCATTTTCTATGAACACCCACCCGGGTAGTTTCCCCGTGGAAAAATTCTCTCGTTTCCCGCGTAGTGCGTTGGACGAATCTCGAAGAAAACGAAAATTGTTACTGGCCGGGCGCGGTAAGAAAAACGATGATCGCACGTTGGACGAAGGGCAGGCGGCGGCAATTCAGGAATGTTGTTCCTACGCAACGGAATATAATATAATATAATATAATATAACCTTTCGACCGCGCGAGCGGTGACCACTATAACGTTGTTAGTTACCTTATATTCTAATAGGAAACATGCGCGAACCAATGAGTGTGTAATAAACTTATTATTATTATTATAAAATTGCACGGGCGTTAGACATGTTTGTGTGCGCCGAACGTTAGTATTTCCATCGAGCATAGGTGTTCGGAGTTTAGATTGCATGTGTCCGATGATAATATGTCACGGGCGAGTTTTGTCAAATTGCTAAAAATCCAAATAATACGAACGGCTTATCGTTCGATACAAACGCTCTTGGGACGTAATTGTGACCATTGCAGTCGCACAATTCACGCACGCACAAACCTATCGTCGCTTTGGTTTAATCACATACGCCAAAACTGCATCCGAGATGTTCAGCGGCGGCCCACAGAATCACCGGTGTGATTTACGCAGATGGCGAGAGGGACGAGGGGTAGGACAAAACGAGAAGAAGAACTGCTGCCGTATTTTTTCACGTTGGCCTCACTGATTATTAATAGCCAAGTTGCATCGTGAATATATATATTTTTTTTTTTTTTAGTGTAGCAGATTATTCGTAATTCTAATGGTGCGTGCGTGTGTGTGTGTGTGTGTGTGTAAATGTGACAACAAACAGCGGCATCGTACGCTCGCACACACATGCACACGGTACACACGCACACAAATTTACGTTAACACACAACTCCACCACGTCTAGATAAATCGATAAAATAAGCGACGTTTCGTGAACATAAAAAAAAAACCCCCGAGACATCGATCATTCCTGGCGAGCGAAGAAAGTTTTGGCGAAAAACATTTAAAAAAATTATAATCGTATTGATGTACTCACCACCTCCTGATAGCCAACGGATCTCCGTCATCCCGTCAGTTCATAACGCCAATGTATCATTTGTAATCTGAAAATGAAAATAAAAACGTAACGGCGGTTTTGAACAAACATTAATAGAGGTTCTCGTGTCGGAAAGAACATGGATTCGGCGGCGAAAGGAACAATAATAATTATTAGATTCGTCCGTTATCAGTGAGTTTTTTTTGTCCAGTGATAACGCTCAATTGATAATAAAACGTTCGAATAATAACAAAACGACAAAAATATCAAACGAGTACGCGAAATGACGTTAACAGGACATATTATTATTATAGGGTGGGGTGTAAGTGACGAGAACGATATTAACAATATAATAATAATAATAACTACCGTTGTCAGAGGTTGCCGCCGTGGTGATCCGACTGGCGGCGGCGTCGGTGGCGGCTACGGTAAACGAGATAAACGAGACCGCTGTGGCGGCGGCGGCGGCGGCGGAACGCGCACACACGCCGGACACGGTGTTCGTCGATGTATTAATGTCGTTATACGGCGCACTGGGATACTGAACAATATAACAATAATAATTCTTATTCATACGGTCGACGACGGTCGATTGCGTACATCGTGTGAGATGTGTACGCGAACGCGCGCAAAGGTATACACATATATGCACACGCAAACACACACAGACACACACACACAACACACACACGCGCGCACGACGCAAAACGGAGCGCACTCGAAGAGTGAAATAAAAAAAAAAAAACTAAAAATAATCAATTTTTAAATTTCCGAAGTAAATAAATAGAAAGAAAAAACCCCGAATTAACCGACGTTCGAACACGACATGACGACGTCGTTGCAGCGCACGGCACGCGTAACCGTATTGTAATATTTTTTCGAAATACCCCGGGTATACTCTATTGCTATTGTCGGCCGAAATAAAAATTTAAATAATATTAAAAAAAAAAAAAAAACGGTCGAAAAAATCAAATAAGAATATAAACTCGTCGCGGCGATTAAATGGCGAACACTACTATACAACACTATACTATAATAATAATAATAATACTACTATGCGGCGGCGACCACGGTCGACGACGACTACGACGACGACGACGACGACGATGATGACGACGAGGTGGTAGTGGTGGCGGCGACGACGACTACGACGAGTAAGTGTAGTGCGTGCGTGCGTTGCCGGTACACACATACAAACACACACACACACACACACACTGATACGAACGCGGCGGCGACGGTGGTACACACGCGTTTGCGGCTAAACCGGCCGAATTAATAAACAGCGCAACCGACACTGAGCTGCTGCTGCCGTTGCTTGGCTGCTGCCGTCCGCTCTGTATACGCGCGCTTATGTGCGTGTGCGTATAGTTTTCGATATGTGTGTGTGTGTGTATGTGCGTGTATAATATTATATAGTTCTGTATCGGCGGCGATGCGGGCAGGTGACAACGCGCCGCCACCGTAAACCGTTGCCACCGCCACCCGTATCCCCCCGATTCCGTTTTGGCGAGCCGGCAAAAACATCTTCACTTTGCCCCGCGCATTCCTACCACGGCCGTTCAAAGGTTTCGCCACTCTACCGACCGACACCTCCACCGGCAATCGCCGCCATCCCCTCCGACCGTTAACCGCCCCTATATTATTATTACTATTACGACGACCCCGTGGTCTTTGCGTCCAAAGTCTCACGCGTTCGTTCCGAACGGTCGCGCGGGGGGCTGCAAAGTCATCGCAAATCCTACCGAAAAACAACACGCCTTTGCTCTGTTGTGCTGGACCGCGGCAGTGTGTAAACAAGTATGTGCTCGAATCGGAAGTAGGACGCGGCAGTACTAGTAATGAACGTTTACGCTTTTAAATACTCAAATTTCGTAGTGACCGACGTCAGTGGCTACGGCCCTCCCCCTACAGTACACTCGAAATTCCATAGAAAACATAATGAATGAACATTACCTACATATTATTTAAAAGAAAAACGTCTAAAGACAATACAAGTTAATATAATGTGTGTTATCATTACGTATACATATCAAGAGGATGCCAAACAATATTTTCAATGAAAAACTCATGTTAGCATTAATTCTCATTTTTAACAACTTACAAACATCATAGAAATGAAAAATCAAACGAATCAAATGACAAATAAATTATAGATTACAACATTATCTATAGTGCCCCACGTAGCCCTAATAAAAGGTACTCCGTCCCCCTGCATCCTCCCCAAAATCCAGCACTGTGTATAAATAATATTCATATCTAGTTAAACTTTATAAATTGTAAGTTGAAACTCTGGTTAAAACGTTACGTTATAAAACGAATAATGGTATACATGCGCGTGCTTTAGTGCGCAAAAAAAAAAAAAAAAACACCAACGTAAAATCACTTCGCTCAGAATCTAAAAAAAAATGATTATTAAAAAAAGAAAATGTAAATAGCTGGTATGTAATGATACCTAATTATTTAAGTTATTTAAATAGAATTTAAAAGATCGTAAAATTTATATAAGATAAAATAAAAATAAATGACGCATTTTAGTTATTTCTTAGTATATTTTATTATTTCGTATTGATTTTAGATTTGGCATAGGTATAGAGAATATGACCTTCATAAAGTTAGCAGCACAACTATAACAGACACCTTTTATATGTATCCAACAAATTTGTTGGTAGTTTGTTGGACATTGTTGGAGTATTCCCGAAATTTGTTGGATATTATTTTCCCCGCTAGAGCATTTTTAAGTTATGTGCTGCTAACTTTATACTAATAGAACAACATTTTGTTAGGGTGTTTTTTCTTGATAAATCCTATAGAGATCAATTTGTTGGACATTGTTGGAGCACTTTTCATTTTTATTCACTTACAAACATATTAGACGTAGATACGAAATAAAAATAAATTATAATTAACAACATAATCTAATGTCCTACAAAGTCATTTTTCAATATATTCAATTTTTAAAGATTGGTTTAAAGATTAAAAAATAGAAAAAATAATAATTATAATGATACAATAAAATACGATAAAATATCGCAATTATATGAAAATAAAACATTGCATTGACTCGAGACTATTTTTAAATTACCTTATAAATATAATTAAATATTTTTAAATTATTGGATTTTCATTTTTCTAAAAACGTTTCTAAGATTGCCTATACACAACCCCTTAAGAGGACGCTACACAACCGATTTTTAAGGGGTTTTGTATAGGTAATTTTTATAAAATTTCATGATAAATGAAAATCCTTCAATTGAAAAGTATTCAAATATATTTTTAAGTATTCTCAAAATAGTGAATAACATTTTAAATTGTTATGTAATCACGATATTTGTTAAAAAAAAAAAAAAAAAACATGTTTATGCATTTTTAATTTTTATCAACTTTAGAATATTGTAGAAAGATGAAATAAAAATGAATTATAAAAAACAAAATAACTAGTAACTGGTGTAGCTGATTTATGATAGATTCATGTTTACACGTTCTATGAGATGTTAAAAAAACTCAAATAATCGATAATTTTAAATCACTAGAGAATGTTGTTAGCTATTATTTATTTTCAAACTTGTATTTCTGTCATGTTTTTAAGTTGATAAAAATTAAAAAGGTTAATGCTAGTTTTTCATTGAAAAATTGTCGGTGTGGTACTCCTGATACTCACTCGCTTATTAATTTGATTTCAGTATAATTATTTATAATTATTTCTTTTAATTTAGTTCTTTATATTTCATTTTTATTTCATCTTTCTACAATATTCTAAAGTTGATAAAAATGAAAAATGCTTAAACATGTTTTTTTTAAACAAATATTGTGATTTCACAACAATTTAAAATGTTATTCACTATTTTTAGAATACTTGAAAATATATTAAATACTTTTCAATTGTTGGATTTTCATTTATCATCAAATTTTATAAAAATTACCTATACAAAACCCCTCGAAAATCGGAAAAAACACTCTAACAAAATGTTGAACTGTTAGTGTAAAGTTAGCAGCACAAAACTTAAAAATGCTCTAGCTGGGAAAATAATGTCCAACAAATTTCGGGAGTGCTCTAACAATGTCCAACAAACTACCAACAAATTTGTTGGATACATATAAAAGGTGTCTGTTATAGTTGTGCTGCTAACTTTATGAGGGTGAGAATATGCATTGATATAATATTATTAATATACATAATTTTTATTTACAAATTGAGTAATTTTTTTAAATAATTGTCTATACAAAAAGGTTAATGTATATTTTATTATTAATATTAGCAGGTTCATTGGTCGTATACTCGTATCAATGAAATATATTAAAATGCAATGTCTTATAAAAATGAGGAAAACGTAATAATTTTGTTGATTTTCTTATTTTTCACGACAAACTGTCAAACAATTACGTTAAGATAATTTTTCAAGTGTTTTTAAGTTGATTTTTATTTACCGATGCCTAAATATGTTATTTTTGAAAGTGGTATACTTAACGAAACAGATAATATTTTAATTTTGTTAAAAATCCAAAATTACATTTAAATGTAAATTAGTTCATATTAATGTTAATACTTATAATATCATGTCCCATCATGATCATAGATGGAAACTCTTAATAATAATAAATTACGAATGCATTTGTATATATACAGTTAATACAATAAAAAATAAAAAGTCAGTAAAAAAAAAAAGGTTTGGGTAGAAGAACTTTGCTTGTTGCGTATAGGATATATAGTTACTATGGTGGTGGGGTGGATATATTGAATTTGAAAGTAATGATAAATCATTTCTTTCGATAAAACGATTCTGAGTGAAGCTTCGGTATATATAACATTAGTATTACCATTAATTATAAATTATATATAATATAATCAATGGTATTACTATCAGCATTTATGTATTGCCAATAAAATAAGACGTCAATGTGCTATAGTAAATATTTGGTGTAAATTTCTAGTTTTATTTATAAAGATTTTCGGTCTTTTTGGTTGTTATAAATATTATATTATAATCATCTATATGTAGTTGGTAACAATAACTAGTTTAGTTAATTTATAATAACTTTTAGTGATATTTCCCATATAAAAGGTAGTTTTCCTTTACGCTTTTGAAACCACTTAAAAAATCAAAAAATTTTTAATTAATTACCAATTAGAACGAATTTTCAACAAAAACTCTTACTTTACTCCTTCAGCCCGAAATACTATATACATAATTCTCTCTCTCTGGTTTCAATCCGTAGATTGGTTTGCAGCCATCTTCCAGTCTTCCCTCTTATCCGCCTTCCTTTTCATTTCCACATATGAGTCACATCCTTGGTCCTTTATTATCTGTTGAATGAATTC
>JAIPRL010002372.1:0-61256 GCA_025469235.1 Pemphigus obesinymphae | reverse complement strand
ACATCCACCAAAAGTACCCTGCCCAGTAGCGAAGTGCATCCACCAATACTGACACCCGACGAGCGAAGTGCTTCCACAACCTACTGACCGGCTTTTTTTTAATTATAAAGATATTTAAAAACGCAAGGTATCAAAAAAAAAAAAAAAAAACAATTATCTAACTCATTTTTTCCAGGAAATTTTTTATTTGTATGTATTTTAATTAATAAAGTTATTAGTATTGCAGTTTATTAGTGTTGTCGTCAGTATTGTAAAGTATTTAAATACACACATCAGAAATCGCGAAGATGTACCTAACTAGTAATCGATAACAAAACTTTGATCAAATCCAAAAACTGAAAAGAAAATGTCAGGTTGATAAAATCTGCAATAGAATTTCAAAAAAACTGTTTGAAAACCTAAAATCATTAAAAATTAATGCCGGTTCCAAATATTGCAAGTCATATATTTTCTAGTGCGTTAAATTGTGTTTAATTTATTAGAAAATTAGATGAATGTCTATGTATATTATATAGGTAACAGTTAATTTATCCGACACGTCAATAAAATTTTAGCGATCGATATCAGAATTCTCAAAATAATTTCCTATATTTTATTTTAGTTTTTGAAATACCCCGGTAATAGGTACTAGGTATGTACATTAAACTTAAAAGTTAAGACTATACACTATTATAGGCACATAATTTGCTATCGGCTGCGGAAGTCTTATTAAACCGTTACTGAACGCATTAAATACTAAAAAAAAAATAATAGCAAACATAAAAAAACATACGGTAGGTAAATACATGTCATATCCCTGCAGTTTATATGTCCATAAGGATAAACGTCGTGTAAACTATATAATTGCATGTTGATTCATGATCCACATAATACTATTAAAATAATTGTAAAAATATCACGTAGGTTGCAATTGTTTGAAACCATTAATACTTTATGGCGAACTTAAAAATGTATTATATTCAATAACGCGTGACGTGCTAACGAACCCGTAAGGATATTATTTAAAATATATTTTACAGTAAGAATAATAGGTATCATGATAACGTGTTTTTACTTGGTGAGTAGGTACGTATCTATATACTTATCAAATAAAAAACCACTGGTAGTAATATTATCGTTACCGGAGATAAACAGGTCTATGAAAAATATTTAATTACAATAAGTTAAGTTATTCATATCAATCTGAAAGTCTTTAGTTAAAACTTAAAATAGTTAACAAAAAATTATTTAAAGTCTTTAAGTTTAACCAGTGTTTGGAAAGAAGTTAAGAACGACATCCACGAACGTACGTCGAACGCGTTCACGTTCATATTCGTGAACAACTCGTTTTTTTTTTTTTTTTTATCAAATAGAACGTGAACTTGATCGAAGTTCATATTTTTAAGGAATTCAAATGATTTTAATGCCGTTTTTATATAAACATTTCACCACAAATCCTATTAGATTTTTATATAATTATAAGAATATTATAGGTAGGTATACTCAGAATTCTAATTTCGTTGGCCCATCTACAACACTTAGTCGTTTCTATGAATATGTAATGTTTCTTTAAATATAAGAAAAATGTATATGTATGTCATTCCAGATGAACACGTTAAAGTTTTTCATGAACGTGGACGAATTCAATTTTCAAGTGAACATTCCAAACATTGAGTTTAATACTTTTGTCGGAAATTTGGAAAAGTGTATATAGTATATAATAATAATAATATATATATATATCATATAATACTTATGTAGAGATACCTAGATATTTAAAAAATGTATTTTATATTTTAAATTTTATTTTTTGATAGTTCCATATGCGTTTTTCTTAAAATATATTTATATAATATTATAGTAGATAAAAATTGAACGTAAATACACGTAAAAACATGAACATCTCACCGTCCATTATAAAGTGGCAACTATTTTTTCTGCAAAAAATGTTTCAGGTAGAAGAAGTAAAGGTGGAGATTTGGGGTAAAGAATTTTTTTTCTGCAAATCCGTTCTAGTTGGTACTATTGGTATCTAGTTGAAATGTAATTTTTGATTTTTCCAGTAAAAGAAAAACTACCATTTATACGGCGTAAGTATGATATAGGATGTATTTTATAAATATAAGGATACAACAAAATAACAAATACAATTGTCATGGCAACTAATATTTTTTAAAGGTCAAAGATAATTTTTTTACAAATAAATAATATTAAATATTATTAAACTGAAGCTTCGCTTTAAATAGTTTTATAGAATTACTTTCAAAACTAAAATAACAATAGGTAATACACTATATGGTCCGAAAACTTAAGTGACAATGGATCAACTTTCATTTCCTATATCTGGACAGATTTATTTTTATTTTTATCGCCTTTTTCTTTGTTTTTCATGAACATATTTTTACCTATAAAAGTTATTGGTGTCACATTAATAAATTTGACAAAATATATAATATACTTATATTTGAGTTTGATAAAGAGGATTAAAATTTAAGTTTAGCAGGCTTAAAAGTAATTAAACACCCGTATTCGATAGTATTATTTTGATATCTACTTTACTGCATTATTAAAACATGATATTATAAATAGATTATTCGACATCGAACTTAAAGTCTTCATAATAATAGAATGAGTATATACTATATTATTTAATTAGCACAATGTGGGGACTAACAACAGGCGCGAACTGTGAATGCGAGAAAGTACAACTATCGATTCATTTATTGGAGTTCCTGATGCTATAATTAAAGGGAGAGAGAAAGGACTTTTTAGGACAACATTTAAAAGATAATGCCATTCAAATTGCTGATTTCGAGAGAAAAATGAATCTAAAATTGAAATACTACTGGTCGAGAAGAATATTTCATTCGCATTTAACTGTCAAAATATAATATTATACTGTATGAAAATATTAACGGAAATATTTATGAATCTAATAAAAAAAATATGAATGGAAATATAGATTATTCAGGTTTATTTACATCCATATAATAGATATATTGTTCAACTTATACATGTTAACTTCTAATTGAACACATCGCTATCAGGATATCCCCAGAACATAATGTTTCTAGCTACTTTGAATTAGATAACGCGAACGGAAAGTTATTTTTAACAAGATTTATTATTTATTTAGCTCTTCAAAGACGATGATGGTATATAAAGATTACGAAATATTCACATCCACGTGTGTGTAGTCACTGAACGATTGACTGTCTGACAAGATGTCCAGCCGACCCACACCTCCCCCCTCCCCCCGACCATTACAGGGTTCTCTCTATGCATTATGCAAAATATTATAACATACTTACATGATAATTTTCATGTATTTTTGATAGTAGGTATTCATTTAAACACAATAAAACGACTGATAAAATGAAAAAATTACCACTTTAAATAGTAGGTACCACCTAGATTATTATAGAAGTAATTTTCTACCAAAAAGCTGCGAACTCGAAACTCTTACATTGATTCCTACCCATAAAGTATCGAAGAAAAACCGTGAAATAATGCCATCAAACATAATATCTACTCATAACGTCAATGCGAAATCATATATTTTATGTGCATGTACACCATTTTATTTGTTTTACGAATACGATTCTATTTTAGAACAAATATCGTTTATGACTTCAAAAACAGTGTTGAGACTTATCTAAATAAATGTTAAAATAAATTATCTAGAAAAAAAGTGGCAAGTTTGCTAATGTCGTCGTGGCTAATGTTTTTGAGTATATTCTTAATTTAATTTTATAAATTTATATGAAAGAATTTATATTTTTAGTGTTAAAATTGGTTTTCCGGGTAGATATAGATAAAGATATAAAGATACCTATATAAATATTATTTATACGCATCAATATACACACTACGTAATTGGTAGGTATCTATGTTATATTATGTATATGAATAATTTGGTATGCATTACACGTGGTAGCAACTCATAGGTTCAGGGTAAGTGCACATAACGAATAGGTGCCGACAACGTGTTTAGATAAATATTTCAACAGTTCGGTGCAGATAGTGTGTACAAATTATAATTATGTTCAAATTGAGTTATTCATAATTAAGTATTTGGTTCTAGGTCGGTGCATTTGACGGATAGGCGCCAACAAAGTACCAATTTGTTATTGTACGTTTTATGTTATGTGTCCTTTTTAGGAAATAAACAGTGTTGAAAAAAAATACTTTTAAAATGTATTTAAATACAATATTTTAAATACTTTTGAAAAAGTATTCAAATTAATATTTTTAAATACATTTGAAAAAGTATTTAAATGATATTCAAATACTTTTCACATTATTATCATACCTACTATCTATATATTATTGAGTTTGACTAATGCAAAAGTGAAATACTGAAATAGGTACACAACAAACATTGTTTATCTATCTCAATGTTAATACATGCATTAATAATTTATTGATAAAACTGAATTCATGTATAAATAATAATTATATTTTATAAGTTATAATTTAATATTTCCTCATTATTGATATTATATTAATGACATTATAAATACCTATTGATTTTTGAAAATATATATATGATAGATAAATAAAAGGGTAATTATATTATTTTATACATAATTATTTATTAAGAGGATGTCAGCGCGGCTTTTTTTAAGGGTTCTGTAAAGGCAATTTTTAGACAATTTTAAGAAAATTGGAAATCTAACAATTGAAAAATGTTATATTATGTATTTTAAAAATGAATAATAACTGGTCCCAATAGTATAAAACTTTTTTTGTGAATGTATACAATTTTATAGAAAATATTACTTTTGAGTTTCTCATTTATAACAACTTAAAAACATCATAGAAGGATAACATCAAAAATGCATGATAAAGAACAACATTATCTAGCACCCTATGTAGCCATCTTGTAATATATGCATTTAAACAGGTTTTTAAAAGAATTTGGTTTTTAAATTTTTTAAATAAATATAATTCTTAAAAAAATTTAAATATTGATAAAAGGCTACGTAGGGTATTAGATAATTTTGTTATCTATAATTTTTTTTTATTTCATATTTATAAGATGTCAGTAAATTGTTAAAAATGAGAAATGCTAACATGAGTTTTTCATTAAAAATTGTGTTCGCTGATATCCTCTTAACAAGTAGGTAATATTATTTAGTTTAAAGTTAAAAAAATATACTTATATATATATGTTTTTAATCAAATCATAAATAAATCATTGCATTCAAGTTGCATAATTTTTTCTAAGTTTGCATCGGACATACACCCTTTTTGTTAAAATTGCACCATCGTGTTGATGGTGCAATTTTAACCACTAATCATCAGATAATGAAAATATAAAAATAAAATAAAATTTCCTGTATGAAAAAAGTATTTAAATTTTAATATTTGAATTTCTGCAAAAAAAATAAATATACATATATATATATATATATATTATATATATATTATATATACAAAATACTTATTAAATATTCCTTCTTGGTTGTATTTAAAAAATATTTTAAATACACTAGAAATATTTAAATACTTGTATTCAAATACTTTTACGCAAATATATTACAACACTGGTAATAAATAATAAAGTATATGGGAATTTAACATTTTTTTTTTGATTTTTATTTAAATAAAAAAGCAAAATTATAAAAAAAATTATTTAGTTAACTTTATCTTTATCTAGATAAAATTGTATTTATCTGGGTTCAATAGTGCTCAAGAACCAATTCACTTTCGATTCATAAGTTCATAAAATACAACCGCAATATTTTTCAGTCAGTAAACTCTGTGGCATTTGTTTAAATTGAAAATGAAGTTTTTATTATTTATAGATGATATAAATGGATAGTGAGGAATATAATAGTTTTTGCATGAACGTGTATTTATTTTTTTTTTGGCTAAATATTTTTCTGGTGGTAAACACATTATCTATTGTGCTGTATATATACATTATGCTCGAAATATATAGAAAATCGCATAATGATTGTATTTCTAAAGGAGTTTTCAAAAATAACAAAAATATTGTTGGGAATAACGCCGGTTAAAATGTGAATTTTACTTAGATATTTTAAGAACACATTTCTTATAAGTTATGACAAATATAAAAAAAGCTGGTCAGTAGGGTCCAGGGAATGAAAAAACTTCACTCGTTGAGTACGATACTGGTGGTGGATATGAATTGAATTTGAAAGCAATCATATCTTTCAATAAAACTATATCTTCGGTGTATATAACATAAATATTACTATACTAATTAATACTATTAATATTTATATAGCTAATAAAAAATACGACGTTATATATATAGGGCCGTGGTAATTAATATTTGGTGTACATTTAAAGTTTCTGTCAATTTTATTTTCAAATTTATAATAATTTTCGGTCATATTTGTTAGTGATAAATATTATATATCTGATGGATGTCACTTTGGTATATAGTCAGTAACCACGAATACTTTACATGCAGTATTGTAAAAATACTTTTAAAATTGTATTTAAATAGAGATACAAATACATTGACATAAACAGTATTTAAGACGAACTTAAAATACTTAAGTATTTAAGAATAAACACAAATATTTGGTATGTATTTAAATGCAAATACTTTTGTACATTTGTACGATTCGACTTTAAATTTATTTTTAAAACAGTCGTATTATTTAAATTATATTCTTTTATAGGTCTCAAAATCTCTCTATCACTTAACTATAAATTTTCAATTATTTGATGTAATAATATAATAAATATTAAAATTATTACAAAAATTAAAATTTTAGTTTTTGCAATATTTTGAAAATGAATAATTATTTTTACCAACATTTTTTTTTATATATTTACGATACCGTGTTATGCATAGTATTATTTAATATAGTTTATTTTATTTATTATTAAATATTCGTTTATAATATTATAATATATTTAATAATAAAATTATTTTAAGACGAAACAAATCCGTGTCAATTGAGTTTCGATGTTCCGTTGTATTTCCGACGGTATTACAATTATTATTTTAAGACATATTTCACATGGATGATTGTGATTATTATCATCTGCGCTCGGTGGTTACGATTTTTATTGACTTTATTACACTTATACCCATTACCCGCATATTATATATAAATTCCTGTAACTCCGACTGTCAACTCATCACACTGTAAAATAATAGTAAATTTATAAATGATAAAGTAAATTAAAATTATACTACACAAAAATACTTAAAAATTCATTTTGATTAAATGAAATTTATTAAAATTAAAACTTATTTTAAGAAATTGTATTTAGATGTATTTAAATAAAAATATTTGTAATTATAGTAAAAATACCAATGAAATAGTATTTCAAATACTTTGAAAATACTTTAATTAAAATGTATTTAAAAAGTATTCTAAATACTATAAAAATATTTTAATATATTTACTCAAATACTTTTGCTCAAATACTTTATAAGACTGTTTATATGTTATTTTCAATAATTTATAAAAAATTTTCGTACCTATTATTTCCCATATAAATGGTAGTTTTTCTTTCCGTTTTGTAAACTACGTATCAAAAAATGACCTCTATAAAAGTATCAAATAGAACGAATTTCTTATCAAAAACTTCTATACTAAAAGACTTTATATATATAAAAAAAAATAAAAATGAATAAAAACACATTATCTTAAGCTACTACATCTAAAATGAATCTAAAATGCAAAAAAAAAACATTTAATGTTTTTAAATTTCCATGTGTTTTTCCATAAACAAATTATTATAGTATATAAGGTAATTATTTTAACATTCTCGCTTCATTTTTTTAGTAAATTCATTATACGTATATTTTTATGAAAAATCTAATTTTTATTAGGTATATATTTTATTTTTATTATATTTATTTTTGTAATTAGAAACCTAAACCCTCTGTTTATAACTTTGTATTCTAATTTAAAATATTCAACTGAAAATGTATATACATGTGTATATGTGCAAATAAAATATTGAACGAACAGTTTATAATTTATACTATCATTTAAAGTTTTGAAGTGCTGAGTAGTGTTCGGCAGACTAAAACATGTATTATCCTCATTCGTCTTCACCACACCTAATAAATTATTAGTCCAAAATATGTATTTTTTGCATCAAGATTTTAAAATAAATGCCCTGCGTCAGAATTTGAATGTAAAAGTAATATAATTTTTTATTTAAAAACAAAACCATCATAAATTAAAAATCAACTAGTAAAAAAGTAATATTTTACTATTAGGTAGGTACTTAAAATTAAATAAATAAATAAATATTTATATATACGAAAATTGACCTAGTTAATGAGGTGGATACATTAAATGAATCACGCTGTATACCTAGTCTAATAGTCGAATGGACTGAGAACTATATACGTAATCTACGAGTTTATCAGAACTAAAAAAAATGTACATTGCATTTTAAGAATACGAAAATAACAGGAAATATGTTTGGCTTTCTGTATTGTTATAAACCTGCAACATAATTACAATTACTTCAATACTTACTATAATATCTACATCCCTATTGTATAACAAAAAGAAGACGCGGAGAGGATGTAATTAAATAGTGGTCATCTTTCACACGTTTCATGGCTTTAAATATAGACTATACGTCATATACGTAGGTATATCAGATGAAAATATTGAAATCTGATATTATTGTATTCTGAAAAAAAAAAAAAAAAAAAACCGAATCTGGGATTATTTTCACAGAAAAATTCTAAATATTTTAATTGATTTCAGGTGCATATCCAAGATAACTGTATGGGATAGGAGTTATTTGATTTTTTTTTAGATATTTGTTTTATGTATACGCCTCATCATATCTTTCTATTCCATTTTCGACACGTACATGTCCCCAGCCCCTCCACATTATAAATGTCATATTTTTTATACGCAAATATTTAGCATGTAATTAGCATGTATTCGCACGATAATCACTAAAATGTACCCATCATTATTTTCCGCGCAACAGTCGTTTATCAAATTCTCTCATGTCCCTAGCCCCCACTCCTCACGTTAAAATTGGCGACATTGAAATATCAAAAGCACACGTATTTCTGAAAATCACCTTTCCCTTAATACTTTTCCTTGTACAACTTTTCAATTCTTTAAACTGAGATCCTTTTTTAAAAATTGCTAACGACTTTATATATCTGTTGGAGTTATTTATGTCTATATATCTTAAATGTAGATTTGGATTTAAGTATAATTTTGATTTTCTTTGATTTTTACTTTTATAACCTTGACATCTACTGTTTTTAAATAAAATTGTATTTGAATGAGTTTTTCCATTTAAATTAATATATACGATCTAAATGTAACTATTTTCACACTTTATACGCATATAAATTATAATAAAGAGTTAATGGGTTAACAGTTTCAATTGTGTACCTTTTTAATGATTTGGTATATAATAAGAATAAAAAAAAAGAATAAAATAGAGGAAGACCGAAAATCTGATATTTATAAAATTTAATGTGAAGAATATTGTTTAAAGAACATTTTTGAGAAATGCCAAAAACCAAGAAAACTATAGATATCCTGTTGCAAAATATTTATAAACACTAACTATAATATAATAATCAAAAGTGCTCAAGTTTAATTTAACATAATATGAATGTGTAATATTGTATTAAATTTGTTAAAGTGGCCTTATATATATTTAATTTCTTCAAGATCAAGAAGAATAACCACATTGAACGAATTTTTTTTTTAAAGATTTAACAATATAATTATTAGCAAAATTAATTTGTTATATTTACCTGCATCGGTAGTGTTTAACGGCAATTTATTATAAATAAATTGTTTATCTTTTATATAGTGGTATTATTATCATTTATATTTAATTCTTTTATGAGATCATCATCAACAATAAAAACATCTGAATCTGAAAAGCCATCTTTTGTAACTTGAGCTATGTCACTGGATGCTTTGTCTATACAGGTATCAAAATTGTAGCTCCATTTTTGGCAGAACGTATTAAAGAAGATAATTTCAATGATTGAATATGATTTTCAAAAAATATTTCAGCTTCTGTTGGTAGTGATATATGTTCAAATGTTATATTTTTTAATTTTTTAAAAACTGGATTCTACGGCAGTCGAACTTGATATATCCTCCACGTATCCGAAAATTATTGAAATCATTACCCCAGATCACATGGGCGTTAACTTCATTGAACTAATTCAGGACAATGAAATGGATTAATTCCGGTACCTTCTCATATTAATGCCTTACTCTCGGTAAATATTCCATTACTCCATGCTTGAAATGGGTTCTCAATTTTATCTAAACCTTCATTCTGGCGTTCATATTTAATTTCTAATAATGTACGAGCTTCATCTTCCGTTTCCGCAGTAGATAAAATATCTTCAAATTATTTTCGAAAATCAACAAAACCTGTTGATATTGCTTCAATTATTACATTTTTGTACTTTTCACACGGAGTTTCTTCGCCATTTTCCTTGTCAGTACCATTAGTTTCATTTGTGAACAATACAAATAAGGATAGTATCAGTAAACGCATTTCAGTCAGCGTTTTGCATTTAATTAGCAAACTAATTGTACGAAATGATATCCTCTATTTACTTATAATTTTTATAAAATTAACTACGTCTATTCTAATAATACATAATAATACATTATGTACCTACCTGTTTAATATATACACATATATTAGATAAGTATATTATATTTTTAATGACCAAACTTAATAGTAAATATTATATAATATTATTAAATACTAATGGAAAATAGTGACGTGCGAATTTATATACTAATAATGATACTATAATCGTTAAGAAAAATTACCGATAACAGATTTATTTATTTATTTATTTTTTTTTTTTGGAAGGGGGGCTGGTAACCCGGGATAAATTAGAAAAATGTAATTTTTCCTAGTAAAACATAGAGTACAATTTATCGTGCAAATACATGCTAATTACATGCTAAATTTTGGCATAGAGAAATATTTCAAAATTGAAAATTTTAACATGCGGGTGGGGTTGGGGACATGCGCGAATTCGTAAAACGGTTGTTGCCTGGAAAATAATGACAAATGAATTTTAGTGATTATCGTGCAAATACATACTAACTACATGCTAAATTTTGGCATAAAGAAAAAGGTGAAAAATGTTTTCTTCCTATGGAGGGGGATGTAGACATATGTCTCCAGCCCCCCTCCCCGCCATTAAAAATGTATTATAACTCCTAAACTAAATTCATGCAAATTGTGAAAATGGTCATGCAAATATAACCTAATTACATGCTAAATATTTGCGTGTAAAAATATGACATTTATAATGTGGGAGGACTGGGGACATTTACGTATTTTTGACTAGTGACAGAACGAGGAAGCTAGTGGTTTTAAAGTAATGTTTTTTTTTTTCTGTAAATAACTTTTAAACCAGAAAACTTGATTCAATCGGTTAGATTATTACATGTATATTCATTTTCCAGTAGAAAATTAGAAGTTACTTTAAGAAGGTTACAACTGGTTACTTGTAATTTCGGAAAAATATGTATAAAATTTTGTCATTTTCACAAAGTATGTCTGTGTACTTAATTACTATTATAGGTAATGCCATTCATTTTAAAAACATTTTTTGACAGTTATAATAATTATGTAATGTGTTTATTATATTAATAGTTTCATTTATTTTTCAAGGTTTTTTGATTATTTTACAACTTTTTTGTATTTTTTATTGAAATGAAAAAGTATAAACTTAAAACTTTTGATAAACATAATATTTTATAATGTAATATATATATATAAAAAACCGGTCAGTAGTCAGTGTATAATCACTTCGCTTGTTGTGTAGGATACTTGTGGTGAATATTTTGAATTTGAAATCAATGATAAATCGGTAAAATGATTCTGAGCGAGCTTGGATATATATTAACATAAGTATACTCGTATTACTATACACATTTATATCACTAATAAAATAATACATCAATATACCTACATATAATATACCTATACTGTAGTAGTGTGGTGCTATAGTAAATATTTAGTGTAAATTTCAAGATTTTAGAATTTAATTTTTAAATTTAAAATAATTTTCTGTCTTTATTGGTAACTGTAAATATTATATATGACTTATATAGTCAATAACAGTAACTAGTCTGTTTGTTATTTTTTAATTTATAACAAATTTTCGTGAGATTTATCTTAAAAATGGTAGTTTTTCATTACACTTTTGAAAACTACATAAAAATAAAATATAAAAAATTACATTCATAAAGTACCAACTGAAACGGATATCCTTTCCAAAAACCTCTTTACAAGAAAACTCTGACTTTACTTTTTTACCCAAAAAACGGTATACATACATAATAAAAACCATCGTAAAACCAATGTATTCATCGCTGCGCTTAGATTTTAAAATATCGAAATAACAATTTAATTAGAGCCGTTATATTTAATTATAAAAGTTTTTAAACTCTGCAGCATTACAGTATTCTACTGTAATAGTAGATTCTTTTTAAAAAAAATGGACTCAAATTTTGTATATTGATCCTGGTGAAAAAATATTTAGTTTCAATAATGGGTATGTGGTAGGTATTCCATGTAATAATTTTCAAAGAGTTTTTGAATTAATTTAGAGACCCAGCTTCGATTTCACTTCTATTATCACCTATCGGTGAAAAAGATTCATTCAAAAATAAAATATAAAATTAACAAGTTAGGCAAGCTCATTCTGCGAGCGTGTTAAATTCACTGTTTTTAAAAGTATTTTAAACAAAAATATATTATAAAACAAAACGAATAATATCTACCTCCCTAGTAATCAAAATAATGTTCCACGTAACTATGTAAGAAAAATATTATTTAAAGACAAAACATATGTAGGTATATATCTGGTAATAAAATCAACAAACTTGTAACTATGTACTAGTATTTTGTACGGACAGACGGACAGACGGACAAACGGGTGAATACAACTGGGATATAAGGTGTTTAAATTTATGTTTAGATATTTTATTATTAATATTTATTATATTTATTATATTTATAATATTAGTAAAAAAAACTTTAAACACAACCAGAAACAATGATAAGCGAAAACAAAAAAATACATAGGTATTTTATCTATCTTATCTATAGATAAAAAATAATTAAATTATCTTTATCATTATCTAGGTAATAATATTATAATGGTTTATTTTTATATATAAGTATAATGTAACCAAAAAAAAAAAAATGAAAAATGTTTTTTTCTAGACTCATCAGTATCAAGGATCTATATAAATATAACATAATTTTTAATTTAAATAATACAGTAAAAATGTACACGACAATTTAATATTAAATATATATGATATATATTTTAAATAGCAATAAACATATTATTAGATATATTAGGTACTCTATAATCATTTTACAAATAATTTTATTGCTTTTTTAATTATTCGACAAAATAATACTATTTTTGCATTTTTATTAATAACTGTATACCTAATTTACTTGAAACGATATTATTTTACTTACGTACCACCCCTTAAAATATGCGTTTTCCATGAAAATAAACAATATTTGTATATCATTCATTTTTCCACTTTTGTTCAAAATAAAATATGATCAATATTATATATGTAGGTAGGTATATAATAAATAGTTGGTTTAATTTATCGAGTTAATACTCAAGTTTTTCAAAATTCAAATATTAAAATTAGTATCTATCTTAGATCCTATCGATATCATATTCATAAATGATATCTACTGTATTAACTATTAACCCGATAAAACAAACCCAATATCGATGTGTTTTAATATGATATGTTTATAACTGCAGATTATTCCAGCGTCAGGTTTACCTACAAACAGAACGAGCAGGTGCTTGGAACGTAGGTATATCGATTCCACCGATTTAGTATCGATTCCGACGGCTACTGTTCAAAAAAATTATGTGTCGACTCCGGTGACTAAATATTTTATCAGTGGCGTGTCTAAAACTAGTATTTTATGAACGGGCCACCGAGTTAGATTCAAAATAACTTAGAATCATTTTCCTGATATTCTTACTCTAGTGGATGAAAATGATTTAAACTAACCATGGTAATTGGTAACATATATTGATATAAAGCGGATCCTTATTAATGGCTGTAAGGCGTTTAAGTGCCTATTTCTATTATTATTATGTCGATGTTTTGTATGACAGTCTTATGTTGTTTTATTTTTGGATATCCAATAATATATTTTAAATTGAACAATTGAAGATCAAAATGAATTAGAACCTTAAGAGGAAAGATGAATTTAAAAAAAACAGTTTAAACTTTTCTAACTTTAATGTTCTAAAAATATTTAAAAATATAACTAATACTCAATTGATGAATAAAGCTGTAATAGGCAAACCATACACAACGGATATTATGTTGTATTAAGTATGATATGAGCGGAGCAAAGAAATGATTTGTTTTTAGAATAATGAATATAGTTTTCTATTTACACATCGGAGGAATTTAACACATTTCATGGTATTAAATAAAAGTTTCATACATTTTAAATATATATATATATATATAATAGTTTTTTCAGGGCTTAAGCCAACTTAAGTCGTGTTTGGAGTTAAAATTTAAAATAATAATATAAAAATACCTAATAATATTTTACATGGACATTCATGGGTATCAGTATTATGAATTTAATATAATATTAATATTAATATTAATGTAATATATTGTAAAGCATCATTATATTTTAGATACATCCCGCAACATTTTTGAGAAATGTCATAAAGCAAATTATTTTCAATAATCGAATTTTGTGAAAAAAAAGTTTTAAAAATTATTCAGAATACATAAAAAAGTACAATAAAAATTTTGCGTTCTTGAATATTCGAATGTCTCATAACCTCTTGCGGATGTTCTCCCTACATTCCTGCCTAAAACCACCCGATATTTTATATCGAATTAATAAATAAAAATGTATTTTTTTTTTTAAAAAAATAAAAAATTCTAATAGGTACAAGTTATATGTTATATGAATTATTATTACCGTTCTTAACGGTTCATTAAAAGTAATTATTTAAAAGAGATACGTTGAAATATTGAAAAAAAAAAAACGGTAAATCTCAAATTCCCTTCCAGATCAAACTTGTCTCGAATTCACATGTCAGAAGACTGACCACGAAATATTTAAAAAAAAGCGGATTAATGTCAACATTATAACCATTTTTACTACCATGTTTACTGTATAATATACATGTCGGTAGAATATACCATATTTTATATAATAATATAATAGTATTGTGTTACGAATTTATTATTTCTTTTTTACGATAATATGTAATCCAAAGAAATAACCGTGACGTCCGCAATAACCGTAACCGTATTATATTCAATATGTATACAATACACGATGAATATCACTTGTGGTTTATAAAATGCCAATTCAATTTTCACACAGCGATTTGTCTAATACTATGCTTATTGTACATTTAAGGAGGAAATAACATGAATAAGATGGGAAGAAAAAATATACGCCATAACGTTTTATTATATACATACCTACCCACCTATTAGCAATGAATATATAATATTATATATTATATATGAATGAATATATATATATAATCAGTGTTGGGAAATATCTAGATAACTTATTTAGATAAAAACTTTTTATCTTTTATCTTATCTAGATCAACTCATTTATTTTCATCTGAATTTAGATAAAAATATAATTATCTAAACGTACTTAACTAGATAACTAATTATTGTATATTGAAAAATAATTTTTTTCAATAGTTGAAATCAAAATTTCTAACTTGTTTAAAACTATGACCGCGTAATTTAATAACTATAGACGGCAACAACAGTCCCGTCGGAAGCTTTACTTCCCAACCATCCACTTGTTAATATGAATGGTAAACACGTAGGGATGGAATTATATTATGGACAATAGTTTCCGTTGACATTTAGTCGTAAAATTAAAAATACATCTCATAAATACAAGGAATAAATTAATACTAATAATAAAATAAAAAGTTCATTATTTAATCAATGCTAATATGAACGATATTATGCAACAATTATAATTATATATCACTTTAAGGCCTGTTCCATAATTATTAGAAAATATCTATTTTTATAGAGCACACCTATATTTTGTACAGAAATTGTCACTGAACGAAAAACCTTTCAGTGGGTATTTTACTGTGTTGTAACTTGTATTTTAAATTTAAATATTGTGTGGTACTTCGAGTAATAAGTAAATTATAACATGGACAGGTATAAACAAACTATGAAAATATTGAATAACTGTAAACAATTTTGTTTAGATACCTATGTATAATTTATTATTTATTATAATTAATAAAAATATCTATAGTCAATAGTTGTATATTAAAATCAAATAATCGCCAAGTATACTAACAATTTCCAAATTTAAATACATTTAACAGAAATAAACTAGAAAATAATAAAAAATTTTTCCACCAATTATTTTTAAACCAAAATATGAATGACCTAAAGTAGATCAGCATTCTGAAAGCTGGAATGGATTTACTTAGCTCAAAATAATTTTTAATCGTCCGTTTTTTTAAACATAGTTAAAGTTATATACAACTAAGCTTATATTACATTTTTTCAAGTCTTAAAATGTAATTTTACTAACTATTTGGACTTAAATTTCTCAAAATCTAATACTTTTCAAAATAGTTCAAATGATTATTAAAAAAAAAAATTGTCTTGTCCGATTATCATGTTTTTTCGAATATAGTTTAAATAATGTACGACTGATGTCGTATTAAATTTTCAGGTTTTAATTATCTTTTTCCTTGCTCGTTAAAAAAGTATAGAAAAAACCAAAAATTTCCTCTCTAAAGTACTAACTAGATGCAATTTGTTACCGAAAAGTACTTTCGGAATATCATTCAATTGATTTTTTACATAATATAAGTTCAAATTATCTAATATTTATCTAAATAAAAATGATTTATCATTAGATTTTTATCTAGATAAAATTCAGAATAGTTATCTTTATCTGTATCTAGATGATTTTTTTGTTCTGATCAATCTGATCCCAACACTGTATAACCAATGTTATTAGGTATGTATATGTACAACATGATATACATAATAATAATATCTTACAGGTACCTACCATATAAATATTTATACAATGTACATCTTAATCATATATTAATAAATTCAGTAGTCGAAGTGACTCAAAATAAGTGGGCGGGATGTGGCCTATGGATATTAATTAATCAAAATGTACATAAAAATTCCTATTCTTAAAAATCCTTAAAATAATCATTATATTCGTTAAAACAAAGAGGCAATCGTAATTCGCAAGATAATAACCTATAACTGGAGAATTGTCATGAAAATTTTAGTTGAAACTACTGGATGTACCTTTTTTTTAAAAAATGTCTAGTCTAATAATGTGGTGTTAACTGTAAATTATATACATTTTATATTCATAATAATGATTGATAAGTGCTTCATATTAATTTCTACTCAACAGCTATGACTGATCTGTTTACTTAAGGTTACTTATCTTGAATTTAAAGTTTTAAATTTATAAATTGTATATATTTATGTCAGTATGCATTTTTTGGACAAAATAATATAGTGGGAAAAAATACGAGTGGTATCCATCTAAATACTCCCCTTTCGACTACTGGATAAATTATTTATCTATATTATGCTTGCTACAGAGCTGAGACAAGCAAGGGTAAGGGGTCGTCTAACGTATATTGTTATTATAATAATTATATATTTAACAAAAAAAATAAATAAATAAATAAAAATAAATTGTAGGTATGTGTGAAAAAGTTATATAATTTTAAAAAGTGATTTTTATGTGATTGTCTCACCGTTTAATTATAAAAGAATGAAACATATTTTTTGGATTGGGTCTAAAAGGAACTCATTTTTTGATCAAATTTAGTTAATAAGGCCAGTATTTCTAATGAAATTCATTTTTTCTTGTGTTAAAGGGCGTAACAATAGCAGTGAAGATACAAAGGCTAATGTTGCGAACATAATTTAGTTCTATTTTAAAAATGACCGATCTGATTTAAGTTTTGGAAAAAATGGACTCATGGAAAAAAGTGTAAAGGGCTAATGTTTGTATATTGGCTCTTCTAAAATTAAATTTTCTGTATAATATTTTAACACTGACAACACGGTTTAATCAGATATTATTTTTTATATCAGCTGATCTATTGGTAACTGATTAACACATGACAACTGGAAACTTTTTTTTATTTTTGTTTTTTTAATTTTAATTTTGTTATTTGTTATGTTTATATTCTTAATAATTAAATACTAATTATAATATTATTATGTTGTATGTTGTAAAATTTCATTTCACCCATATATCCTTTAGGCGAAATATATTTTTGCCAAAATGTCTATTCGCCAAAATGTTCTAAAATCGTCATCTTACTTCCCTAAAGTTCGGGAATTGGACATTTCAGCGCGGGGATATTTCGGCGCTGTATTTATTTTTATGTGATTTGTAATTTTAAAATAAAATATATAGGTATTACAAAAATAATAATACATATAATAAAACAAATATATCATAACAAGTATCATTTTTATTAATTTCTTCAAATTGTATGTAATAATTATTATTTATTAGATTGGATACAGTCGTACAATAACATTAAAGCATTTATATTTAGTTTTTGATAGGGTAGGTATTGAATATTTAAAGGGAATCGCACATAATATTTCTTTAAAATTTATTTTTTTATATATATTTTAAAATTTTAATATTATATAAAATAGCAAGCGAATATTAGTATGAAATTGTATGAAAATATATTTTTTTTTTTTTATACCTATTCTAAATTAAACCTACGATACTTGTTATGATATATTTGTTTTATTATATATATCATTATTTTTTATAACATATGTTTTGTTTTAAAATTACAAATCGCATTAAAAAAATGTCACTCCGAAATTTCCTCGCGCCGAAATGTCCTAGACCCCTAAAGTTCACCCAGTCGGCCAAATTTATCGTTTTATTAAATTCTTAAGGTTGACCTTTTTTTTCTTTTTTGCTTATCAGTTGAACAAAAAGATAAGATTGACTGTTTTATTAAATTTTTACGATGTAAATAACATTTTCATTTGGCCAAATCGTTCAGGGTAACCATTCTTTTTTTTTCGCTCTATTAGTCGGCCAATCGAACCGTTTCATTACATTTTTTCAGGATGCTAATCTTTCAGTCGGCTAAATCATTTGGCTCAAAAGTTGACCAAATGTTTTTTCAGTCCTCTCTCCCCCTTCTAAAAAAGAGAACAAAAAATTGCACATATAGAAATTAATATATTGATTATTTCAGAAAGGATTATGGGAAGTATCATCTCAAACTTCAAATTATAATCCACATAGTCAATTTAAATTGATTTATTCGTGTATTAACTGTATACATTAACTGTATTATTATTTTTTTAACTATTATTTTTTGTTACAATGAGAAATAGGTGGTTGTTCGTATATGGTATATATGCATCCGTCCTCAGTCGGGATTTGTTTCGGATTGCTTAGGTATACGCAACTCGACGATAACTGCCATTTCAATGATCCTGTCATGGCCTAATCGACTATATTCACCGTGTCCTTGATCAATTCGTGCATATCTTTGACCACGCCTACCACTTTGGAGATGAACCTATCTGCATCCTGGTTGATTCGGCGCTTGGCAACGCATGGTTCGCAGTACCTTTTACGGACGCGCAAGTCGATCTTCCGGCCGTTGATCTCGCATCCGATATCGGTGTATTGCCGGTGCGGTTGATCAATGGCGCTCCGTTCGTTCCGGTTCATTCCGGAGCACTGTACTTTGCTACACTGACGGTGACACGGCGACGGTGGATTCCCGGTGAGTTTTCTGCAACAGGACGACGCCCGGGCAGGTGGTTTTTTGCAACAAGATGTCGGTTTCCGGGCAGTCGGTTTGCTGCAACAGGATGTCGGTTCCTGAGGAGTGCATAGCTTATTGTAGCTGGACGTCGATTCCTGAGATAGTATTTTATCGGAACAGGACGTTGGTTCCTGGATAGGTGGCTTGCTGCAATTGGACGTCGACTCCGAGGCGATTGGCTTGTTGCAATCAGACGTTGATTCTGTGGGCAACTTACAGCTGTTATCGCGTAGCGGTTTACAGACGACCAAGTTGCTGCAGTATTCCGACGGCTTCTTCTGGTTGCCGACGTCCACAGACGCTGATCGTGCCAACGGCGATGGGCACAGTGGCGGTGGATCGATCGGTGAGGCCGTCACCGTGCCGGCAATCCACGCTCGCGCCCTGACCGACAACACAGCCACGTTCTGGCCTTGGCAATTCGTCATCAGGACGGTATGATCGTCTTTATCGTCAGTGGCCGGTCTGCAACCGACGTCCGCTAACATTATCGGTTTTATCAATAATTGGCCTGACGCCAGTTCCAAATCGTTCGAATGTGTGTTGTCATTCCGCAGACGGTGCAATAGGATGGATAGATTTACCGGTCTCAGGTTGCATCTACCCTTGCTGTCTAACGCGGCGATCGTATACGTCTTTCCCACATTCACCGTGGTCACGAGAGCCGCACCGTCTGACTGAGGCACCACAGTCACGGGAGCTACGCTTTCCGACTGGGGCACCGTCTTCGGGATATCGCACACCCACTGTTCCGGGTGGTCCAAAAACCGGAGACCGATTGCCAGGCCAACATTACTATCTTCCGTTTGCAGACCGCATTGGGTTATCGTCTTAACCAAGAACTCTAACTGTAAAAGTTTTTCTGGCGAGTAGGTCATTTTTCAAAAAGAAAATATTTGCTTTAAAATTATAAATTTTCAATGCATTTTTCGCAAATGTCGTGTATTACATGTGTAACTATGCGACCGTTTTAATAATATATATTATTTTTCCATATATTTGTTACCATTTAAAATGTCGTTTTGTTACCTATTGTTATCATTTAATCGTGATAATAATATTCCATTTCGTGATCGTACAAAAGTGGTGATACGGCGATCAACCACCACTACAGCATTACCATTTTTGTATTATATAAATTATTTATCTGTGATTTTTATTTATGTTCCTTGTTCCACTCGATCTCATTCCCTTCCATTCCCTTCCATACCACTGTGCGGGTACGATGCCACCGCCGGGGTGGTGCATTCGTTCTCTCGCTCTACGTCGTCCGACCCATCAATATGTCTGCCGACTGTCGCATTCGACTTTTTTTCCGCATGCGATTGCACCAATCGTTTGCCATAAACATAGATATGTGTCTTTCCCAAAGTCGACTTCATTTTTTCCGCCTTTTTATTAAGTAGTTATATTGTCGTTTTTCTTTTGTTAATAAAATATATATTTATGCGATTCGTGCTACAAAACAAATTACATTCATGTTTATTTTCTACAGACCTAAAACCTTTTCCAGACGGAGTAAAACATTTCATTTTTCGTATTTGATCAAGCCGATCGTTTCGTACGACAGCAGACTTGTTCCAAAAAATTAATGTGTTATCATATCTTATTAAAACTTCATATGGGCGTGACAAAAATAACACTCAGATTTAGAAAATTAATGAAAACCAAACCAAGCAAGATACAAAGATTATATTTATTCCTAAATAGTACACATATTGTAGTTTTAAATAAATTGGTCTTAAATATTAAAACATTCAAGTGGCAGCTTCCGTTGTTGGCACACTAATTGAGCCTTTAGATTTAAAGTAGTTTTTCGTGGCTCTGTGAGTCATTTCGGGTGGAATGATCAAAATGAACAACTTCCTGGTTTATCACATTGTTTACAGCTATCACAATTTGGATGAACGACGTTAGAGGCTCTGAAGTAACTCCAAAGAAAACATTAACACAGGTTAGATCTGTTGAATATAGTGGTCACTCAACGTCACTACTCAAGGATATAACATGCCCAAGAATAACTTCTTTCAGGATTCCTATGAACTATGCGTTGCATGAGCTATCATACCATTATATTGAAACCATAAATGTTTTTCTCCATATTGATAGAAAAGATAACTCAATCTAGGCCAAGCATTGTATACGTACAATAATAATAGGAAGTCGCTGTTACAGAAACAACATCTTACTTAAAAAAAAAAGTACGGACCTCATACACCAAACTTAGAAATAAGTATACCACACTGTAACTTTAGTTCCGTAAAGTAGTCGTTGGTAAAGTTTTGAAACCAGTAACGAAAATTTTGTATATTGGCTATATCTCGTTCATAGCAATGAGGAGAAAAATTCCAAAGGAGATCTCGAGACAAAGTTGTATGGGTTTCCTAACAAACCTATCCATAGAGTTAACTAAAAATATCAGGAACAAAGCTGTTTAACGACACACTACCCACAACTTTACTTTCTCTACACAAATCCGTTATTTCCAAATCAGTAAGTTCTTTCTACCGCATATATACCACATCTATAATAATTACTTGGAATTCAGAACGCTCACAAAATGGGCTTTCTTAATAAATTGTTTGGTTTTAAGAGCACTTTCTTCTTCTAGAAAATTATTTAAAATATATTTTATTCTATAAAATAAGATGAACTGTCCAAACATTAGTAATTATTTGATTTCCATTTTAAAAAGTTCATGTTTGCCGCAAAATATTTTTTGATAATATATAAGTTGATAGTTTGATGGTATTTTATATATTAGCAATTAGCATAATATAATATTTATATGAGAAAGTACCTATATTTTTTTTATGAAACTTTTTAAAAAGCGCCCAAAAAAAAAATATTCTCTATATTAAATACTTATATTAATACTAATACTAATATATATCTACATATATCGTTTAAAATTTCTGACACCTCGATCTTTTTAAAGAGGCCGATGGGCACCAGAAACCCATAGCAGGGCTCCACCATATGGCTGAGGCAAAGGCAGCCGGAATCATATGGATTTTTTGTTACTTTAATACTATAGTGAAAAGGTATATGTAGCAACAAACAATTTAAGAGTAATCACATTACGTTTTGTTGTTAAGACAAAAAGATAACAGAATATTAGAAAAAAAAAATAGGTAATACATGTGGTATATAATGGGCAAGTGGCATACAGTTCGGTATAACTATAAATAGTTATATATTATTTACAATAGATTCATCTTAATAACGTTCGAAGAGGTAGGTGTTAATACAAAAAGATAGGTTTTACAGGATATAAAGGACAGGTTACTGATAAATTTGGGGGAGGCACACCTGCCACAGTTCTAGGTTGAGGGTCAGGTGTGACTTACCCCAAAAATAAGCTAAACATGTTGATTCATTAAATAATTGATTATTTTGTTTTTTTAAAATTATTTTGTAAAATATGATATAAAGAAAATGTGCTTAATCTGTACATTTTAGTATGTATAAGATTTAGAATAAAGTCGGTAAACATTGTTACCGAACTCCAAAATATGCAACCTTTGCGAAGCCACGCCGTAGTTAAATAATATAAAATTCTGAATTATGAATATTGGTAACTGTTGGATGAGAAACATGAGTAATATGGATGAAATATGTTTGTGTGTACAGTGCTAGATATATGAGTTTTTAGAGAAAGTTTTAAAGGGGATTCTTACAATTTAGAAAGATTTTACATTTCCACTGCCGCTCGTCTCACCGATTCGATCATTAATTAATTAATTAATTTATTTATTTATTTATTTTATTCATACGGACGTGAAGTCCAATAATAATATAATTTTATGAAGTAATATTACATATCACTTAACGACTAAATTGACAAGTATCTTAAATTCATAAAAATATTTCACAAACAAATCCATATTGTATATATTAGCCAATTTCATAATTCGATTAATCGGTGAATTAGAGTTCGTTGTTGCCAAAGACAAATAAAATAACTCTACCGATCTTAATTTACATAATGGTGTCTTAATATTAATCATGGATAATAATTTAGGACTGTCAATCAAATTATTGAGTAGTTTATACAAATAATATAAGTCTACTATCTTTCTTCTTACTTCTAAAAAATCTAAATGTAAAAAATTAAGTAATGGTGCATATGGAGAATGTGGTTCTCTATGTATTTTACGGTTTATGGAAACAAAAAGCGCAGAAATCTATTTTGAATACCTTTTATTTCTTTAATTTAACCTAATTGACAAGGGGACCAAAGATTAAAAATATTCATAGAAACTATCGTTTTCATTTTATAGCAAACCCAAGGAAATTGGACATTTAAATATTTTATTTAAATCTAATAAGGTTTATAGCGAAATTTTAATATATTTTAATTTAATTTGAACTGCCTAAAAATCTATAAAATTCCTTAAAAATATAAACATCATTCACGTTCACGTTCTATTTAACAAAAACGAGTGATGTTTGCATCACTCGTTTTTGTTAAATAGAATCGAGTATTGTTCACAAAATATGAACGCATGAACGTTGTTCTATCCAATCACTGCTTAAAACCAAACAGGTTATGAGATAGTAATTTATTTTTTCCAATTAAGTAATTAAGCTAATTTTAACATATTTTTCTAATACTTTTGAAAAGTTGCTTATCATAGATATAGGTTTATAATTATTTAGGTACATATAATGTATCTCCTGTTTTAAAAAGTAGTTTAATAACTACTAGTTTCCATATTTCAGGGAAGATACCATTTTTTAAACTTAAATTATAAATATAAGTTAAAGGATCTATTATGTGTTATATTATATATTTAAAAATTTTAACCATAAATCCATCAAACCCCACCGCAATATCTTCTTTTAGCTTCATTATAATGCGAAAGCCATCAGATTTTTCAATATTAGTATTGAAACAGTTTTCAAAAGATACATTTGGAGTGAGTAGGCACTTCTTGTTTTAAACTAGTTAGTCAATAATTTGTGAAAGATTCCGAACAACATTAATAAAATAATCATTCCAAATATTTGACACTCAATAAGGATCAGTATTTGTTTGTATGATGTCATTCTTAATTCTAATTACTTTAATTTCATTCTTTACAGATTTTTTATTCCTGTCTAACATTTCTCCGTTAATTTTGGACTATATGAGATATCAGCAAATTTATTTTTATAAAATTCAATTTTAGACTTTTTCAGTATGGACACGGACGTTTTGGCGCTGCCGTTTTAACGCCGTTACCGCCCAATGGATTACTTTACATTTTTAAAATATATTGTATTTTTTATTAATAATTAATTATTATTATATTAATAATTTACTCTATTCCCATTGAGCCTCACATAATGGCTTAACGATATTAGAGATTTATCATATTTTTTAAGATATGCTAACATTCAACAAATGCAGAGAATAACGCTTAATTTCTTTGAATCGTTCCACAGAAGTTTTTTTTAATTCAACAGAACAAAATACACTCCAACAAGTAAGTTTAATAAAATATGATAAACACATGACATAAAAAAAGTTCAACGTTTTGCTTATAATATTCTTGCTACAGTACGTCTTTATTTTTACCCAACATAATCGCCCCATTGTCATATCCCTGACCACTAAAGTCTCTCAATTCTAATTTACAATTTATCCAATTTATAATTATAATAATAACGAACACACGAATCGATTTCAATTTTATATTCGTTTATAGGTAGTTTATTCCATGTAAATTATTTATTACATATAATTTTTAATAGGTACAATAAAAATGAGAATATCGTAATAGTTTACTTTTTGTCCACTTAAATTTAAATATTAGTTCGTGTATTAAAGGCACTTCTATAAAATTGGCGTACAGGAAAGTCTCCTAGTTTTCCCGTATCTTAGACTGGCTCTGGGTACTTACAACCTATATACGAGTATAGTAAAATATTATGCAATAATATCTACTATAAAATTACTTTTGACTTTTAAGTGTTAAATTTTAATTTATCAAAATATAAGAAAAAAAATGTTCATTAGATATACAAGCATGCTAATAGGTATATATATAGTATATATAGAACCATATTATATAATTTAATGATCTTTCATTATGTTAAAATCGTAAGTTTATAATATAGATATTATATAATATATTGGATATTTAATAGTAATTACCTGAGAAAATGCGTAAAATTGTATAAGAAATACGGCTTCCGTCATTAAATGTATTATTTTTTATGATCGGTATACATATCTACGTAACTTTAATAAATAGTAAATGTTCCGTTTGTAATTTACGAGGGTTATATTTACATAATTTATTTATATTTACACAAAAAGGTTTTTCATTAGATTTTATACTACTTATCTAGACGTTATTATTAATTATTATTTTAAATAGTCCGTAAACATATTGTTTGCATATCTATAGTAGCGTTTAACAATGAAATAGTAAAAATTATAAGAAGAAAAAATACTTTTATAGTATATAGATCGAATGAGGTAGTATTTTTAAATTTAAAAATGTGCCTATAGTCGGGAGAATAAAAAACGGCCGCTGGAAAATGTGTAAACAACCATTTTTTCTGATAAGAAGGAGTTCTCAAACCAAAACACGCTTCAGGTGCGAGTCGCGTGATCAGTGTACAACGTCTGGCTGGTTAAGCTTTTGTATGCGCATTTATTATTTTCTTTTTAGGTTCGTTCTGGGTCCAAATGGAACCTTTTGGCTATTGTAGTTTTATTTTTATGGGCTGTGAAACTTTATCATAATTTTGGCATGTATCGATAAGATATAGGTATTTTACGTGATCCTGACGAAAATGAGCCTCCGGGGGCCTTCGCACCACTTTTTATTATAAAAAAAAATCATTATTTAAAATAAACCTTTTTAAATATCAATTTATGATTTATGTATATACATATTATTATGTATATATATTATATTATATTGGAATCAAGTACAGATTATTAGGTATACGTATACCTTTATAACTATCTTATATATAAAATGCTAACAAATTTTAAACGTTTTTTAATGACATTTAATGCATATTTTTATTAATTCCGGGGTCCGCTTTCTGTCCCGAACGCCGACGGTATACATATTATTTTCCTCTTCTATTATTTTTTTTTAAATTCCACTGTTGGCGCATGAATTTTTCGTTTTCTGTTCGTCCATATTATGTATCGTGGAAAAGAAAATTTCTCGATGGTCTCCGTAGTCAAGTTACCATCTATAAAAATTAAAAAAACAGGACTGAAAAAAGATCATTCGTGTAAAATAGTTGTCGAAAATTATGAAATCGTCTGGAAAGACAATTTATCCGACAAAATATAGAACTAAATCGAATTTGCCGTTCCAACTCATACAGAATTATTTACCTCTTATGCATAATGTTCTTAGAACATGTTTTCCGCGATTGGAATTTTAAATTGAATTCGGACAACACCCAAAATAATGTCATTAATGTGCCGACGAGAATCAAATTTTTATCAAGAAAGCTCTATATCTCAAAATGCCTATTCGACTCCTTCTATACGAAAGTTGTTTCCGGAAAATAACATTATTGTAAAACCAAAATATCTAGCTCGTTCTGCCCGTAATCAAAAATATCTTAGTATTTTCTTAGCTCAATATATTAAATCTGTTGGAGGAATTTTTAATCGCTTATTTATTGATCGTTACGATCGTTAATGGTTTTCAAAACGAATAAATACATAATATAAACAAATGCATTTTGGCACAACGACGATAGGAAAATATATTTTGATGTGATTGTTTCAAAAAATGACAATAAAAAAATGCAATTAGAGTTATAAATTATCGGCGTTTTTCGTTTGCGCATCATTAACCGTCCATGTCAAAAATTGGTAAGTCGTTTGCGCATTGCACGTTTTAACAATATAGCAGGTAGTACGGTGACATGACAATGCACCGATGTATTATCGCAAATTAAATCGATAGTGGCATAGCGTGGGGCACTGAGATAGATAACAACTAGTTATTGTTAGTGGCGTGGGGAAATATAAGTACTGATAACTCTTATCGTTACTGTTATTATCATTATTAAGTGACACGTGTTAACAAATGTAACAACTAGTTAGCAAATAATTTATTAGATTAATAAATTATTATTAATAGAAAATTATTTAAAATATAAAAATGGAGAAATAAATCGTTAAATTTAAAAGATTAAAAATAATCTTAATGTTAAAATGCACAAATTATAGTCTTTTTTTTTTTTTGTTCCCCAAAGAGGATTTGTCTCCAAATCGATTTATTGCTACTGCTATTAAATGTACAAAATATCGTATACACATAAATATGGACGGGAGCATTTTCTTCCAATATAAAAATGTCCAAATAATAATAAATTCCTCTTTCCTCCACAAATAAAATATTATTTTCCTCCAAAAAATGTATTTATTTTATATTGATATAAAATAATAGGTATAATATAGGTACACTTATTAGTTCTTTACATTGATACTGTTACAAAAACATAGTATATAAAAATGACCATTAAAAAAAAAAATCAAGTAAAATTCGTTTTAACATTATTTTAGAAATTTAGTATATTTATTATTTATCAAAACTGAATTTTTTAAGTTAAGTGTACTAGATTTATGACGAATTATTTGGGAAAAATAAAAATATAACAATAATAAATGGTAAATTGATATATAATAATAATTATATAACATAAATAAATACCTACCTACGTAATAAATAATTATAAATACCTATCAGTGTTTCTGATAATTTCTGAGGAAAATAATTTAAAAATAAAATAACGAACTCTTTAATAGAATTATTTAAATTATGTTTTATGTGTTTTCTCAAACATGAGCCAACTTCCTGAGCTCCTCTTCCAGCTTGACCTTCTAACCATACATAACAATAACCTTGATTATCCTTACCACTGAAAATGGCTGTATTATAAAGCCAAAGTTGTCTTTTGTAAAAAATAATATTTGTAGGTGATATCGGCAGTGGTATGTCGTATATAAGACATTGAAAATTTTCATTTTTTTTTGCCTTTTCTAATTCTATTTTTAATAAAACCCGTGCATTTTCTGCTAAACTCAAGTGCTCTGCATGCTTAAGTATTAACTCTTGTTTTTTTTTATCACATTTAGTTCATTATTAATTTGAATTTTCAATGAATCACAGGTATTACAAGTGTCTTTTTTAGGGGACTTAAATTTCAAATTAAAATTATTATAAAAATAGTTGAAAAGCTGATAGGTTCGTTTTCTTCTTCTTTATAAGCTGTACACATTTTTCAATAGCCATTTCTGAAGGTAAATATTGAAAATCAAATTGTTCTCGGCAATAGTGTGATATGTATTTTGGTATCTTGTTTATTTGGTTTTTTATAACGTAAAATGAAAACAATCTTTATCAAATCTACAGAAAACAACCAAGCCGCTTGGATTGATGTGTGACAGTACATTTTTCATAGTTTGACCACAATAATAAAACCATGCCTTATGGATGTTTTCAACAATAATTTTATATTGATTTTATCATTCAGTATATTTTTGAAACATTGATAGATAGCGTTACACAGAGTTAGTGGTTTGGCTGTTTTTAACAAAATGCGTAATCTGGCATTTTCTACCTAGTTAAACTAAAATCTCGATTTTCAAATTTTGTGGGTTAATTGCTTTCTGCATAATTCTATTGAATTATTGTTGATAATACGTCTTTATTTATTTCTGACCCACAATTGTCAACTTGTGCATAATATCACTTATAAAATATAATATTATAAAATTAACGATACGAGTTTCAGCACCTCTAAACAAAAATCATTACGATTTTTTTTACACTATCGTTTTGTACTGATAATTTTAAATGAATTTTTATGATAAAAAATTCAATTTTAAATAGTTAAAATTTAAGTATTGGGGAAGGAGGAAGGAACGTCTAGTAATATATCCTCGTGTTTATAAAAGAAGTTAATAGTATACACCTTCTAAAAGGTCTTCTCGACACGTATAATACAACCTAGGTACATAAAAATGATGCGTTCCAAAAATTTGCTCCGGAACGGAACTTCGATTAAAAAGAGTTCCGATGATTTGTTCCGGAACCGAATTTTGTACTGAAAATGTCCACTAAAGTGTCACTAAAATGTCCACTACCCGGTAATATTTAACTTATTCTGTTAATAACAAATTTAATAACAAAGACAGATTGAGGGGGGTGAAGTGGCGATTGCCACCTCCTTGGGATTTTTTTTTATCATTATTTAAGCAGTATAAAATTGATTTTGAATTGGGATTAGCATTTTATTTCTCAATTATCCTTATTCACCCACCCCCACCCCCTTTAAATGATCTTCAGATCTACCCCTGTATGTATATACTACAGTACAACACTCTTTAAACGTGTCTGGATAACAATAATTTCTATACGAAAAAGGATATTTACCACGTGGTGACGGAATCGATAGATCGTTTTTGGTCTACCTGTAGCGGGCAAAATGATACTGTCGGAATCGATAGGTCGTTTTCGGTCTACCTGTTGCGGTACAATTGGTACTGTCGGAATCAATCAATGGTAAAATATAGCATACAATGCTATTTTTCAATTACGTTTAAAATATACTGGTATATTTTTAAATTGCTGGATTTTCATAAAATTTGAGTGTATAAAATTAAAAATTAAAAAAGGTGCACTTCGCTGGATATCAATAGGGGTGGAAGCACTTCGCTTATCGGATAGGATACTCTTGGTGAATGTATTGCATTAAAAACAAAAACCATTTTGAACACAGCTTCGGTGTACTATACATAACTATTAATATTAATAATGTTGTTCAGCATGTTTAACATTATATCAAAAGAGTAATCGTAGAAAAAAATGTTATTTAGTGTGACCTTCTCTATATTATAAGATTTATTTAGAATAGTTTAATTTAATATAAGTACATTACAACTATTACTGTCAAATATACATTTAGTATGTTTTATTTAAAGTTTAGTTCCTATTTTGGTTTTTGAAAACTAAATAACAAAATATTGTAAGAACTCATTGATTTAATTGTTGTATATTAAAATCATTTATACAATATACTAACATAATTAAACAATCACATGACACAGTTAAAGAAAATTAAAATAATAATTATACAATATCAAATAATATTTAGTAAATTTAGAAATTGGCGAACACTATAATTTGTATACATTCATATTTTATAGGGATACATTATACATTTATAGGTACTTTGGAGAAAAGTTTTATGCTAAATAGAATTTCCATGACAACAATATTTCCTTTCGACAGACTATATAAAAAGAAACCTAGTATATTATACTATTATATAAATTATATAAATATAATTACCCGTGGTTTAAAATTACTTAATACTTATAACACACTAAACTGAATGTCCTCTTAGATGTTTGACTAAAACAAATGGTCCTTATAAAACATTAAGGTATAATATAAATGTTTTGCAATAAATATATACATACCTACCTATGTAATCATGTACATCCATCGTTTTAAAGGCATACATTATAAATCCATACTTTGATGGACCGCTTTATATTAAATATATTATATAATCACCTTGTGTTAGAAAACAGTAATACCCCTTAAATGTATTCAACATTTGACATAGGTACTACACTTATAAAAAGAAACATAATTGTGTTATAGGTACCTATATAAATATATGCACCATATATTAATTAAATCTTGAAGTAAATTAATTTCATCGATAAAATGAATACAACAAACTAAATTATTACTTTTTGGTGCAATAGTAACAGATACGTAACAAGCTTATGATTGAATATATTATATTTAATACGTAAAGAAAACAGAAAATAAATCCATAAAACTATTAAAAATGTAATACCTTTAAATTTATTACTGCGTTATTAGACATTTTATACCAATTATGAAATGTTTTTATAACACAGGAAGATAATTTAAATATTTGGTTGAAGACTGGCTTAGCTAAAACTTTTCCAAGTCGGTGTAACAACATATGTAGCAAGGTGTACTTAGTACCCACTCATGTAGTTTTTGACAATATACATTCATGTGTTGGCCGGATTTGAGATGGATGATTTTAAAACTAAAACCTTATTTGATATGAATTGAAAATTTCAAATTTTGTTAAACACAGCTAATGTGTATTAGGTACTTAAAAGAAAAAACAATAAAGTTTAACATTAATAAGCTGTTACATTTCAAAAATATAAATGAATAACTTTACAGTATACAATAATTTAAATAAAAACAACAGAATCTGTATAGTACTAATATTACTTAATCATTCCATCCATGACAGTGTGATAGGAGACAATTGGTCAAAAATTGATAAGCGTATTTTTTAATGTGGATTTTATTTTAATACTTTTATCTTCTTAAAGTTTAAAATAAAAAATAATGAAAATGTCATCCAGATACAAAATATAGTGAAAGTTGGTCCATCGTCCCTTTGGACTTCGAATAGAATGAATATTGTGTATTGTTATTATTTATTATTTTAAATTTGAGAGCAAATTGCATTCGAAGTACGATTTTAAGCGAAGTTCGATATTCGATTTTCGATTTTCGGCCAACCACCCAGAAGTATACAAGTTCAAGCCCAAGTTATATATTTTACTAGACTTATATTCTTGTGTGACATCAGCCATTGGTCAAGATTATATTGGCGCAAGTTATAATTTATATTGATTTTTTTTTCTTATTAAAATTGGGCCTAAAAGCGGAATAAAATTGTGGGACTTTCATAAATCGGTTTTCAAATTATGAAAACTGTTTTGAATTCGTCCTATAGGGGTATAATTTACGACCCAAGCGATTGTTTTATCCAAAATACGTGCTTGTACTGTTACGATGGTGTCATTAGATTTGACTGGTCGAACATTCGAAGTCTTGGCGATTTAAAGTTTTTTGTATTACCTAAAATGACATATTTTACGATAGAAAAACGTCGTGATAACAAATAATTTACTTTATATGCACGATTTAAGATATAGAGAATACTCTTTTCTATGGAGGTTACTCAACGTCGTATACAAAATAATTAGACAATCATAGATAATAAAGGAATGGTTGGGCCACCGTATTGTTCAATTCTGTGACTGAAGAGCCTACTCGTTACCACATTGGTGTATGTGGTTGTGGTCACGGTTACAAAAATTTATTATTGATAAATGATAATACATGTATAAAATATTAATAAAATTAATTAAAATCATGAATAAACATAATTAAATTATAAATTACATAATAAAATATAAATAATATCCCTTGTCGAATAGTATGTATTTTTGTCTAACATATAAATGGTCAAACATATTTTGAAATTTGAGCGATTTACTGGGCTATCACTTATCATTCAAATATCAATATTACTACAATCAATAAACCACAGTTACCATTGTGGTAACGTATATGCTCTTCGTACACACAACGCTCCGTGTATTAGGTATAGGGATGGCCCATCCATTCCTTTATTGTCTATGTGGACAATTAATACATAAAACAACTCGATGAAAAACAGCTGACCGACACACTGAGAAATACAAACAGAGCTACTAGCGGAGTATAGTCTTAACTATATCCACGAATATTTTGGCGCCAAATATCAATACATATTATTATAATTTATTAATTATTCAAATATGTCAACGAAATTGACTTGTATTTCCACGCATGATAATTGTGTCCTATGATCAGTTTACATATCTTGTAAAACTAAAAATATTTCCAAATTTATATTTCTCATAAACTAATGAAGTTCCTATTAATTAATTTACTATAAAGTAAATTATGGTATCGAATAAGTGTTGCGTCCCGGGTTGTTGACAAAGCTCAGCCACTAAATTTGGTATCCCAGAAAATATGCTTAACGAATGGGAAAAAAATATTGACATTAAGTTAAGTAGGCTTTCCAGAGTTTGTGCCAATCATTTTAACCCCAGTGATATAACTTCAACTTACGACATCTGGTGAAGGTAGTAGTCAATATTTGGTAAGGAATTCATTAGCATTAGAAGGAAATTAATTACTTACTATGTGCTCTTTTTGACTTTCATTAGAGCAAAAATAAAAACTTGTATCTATTTTAACTTTGATAACTTACAAAATATAAAAATAATTTATTAAGTTAAGAAAATAGGTACTAAAACTTTGGAAATTTTTGTTTTTAATTTTAGATTCATTTGAAAAAACCGAGGTTAATAGAAGGAACCATACCATTAATTTTCCCAGTTGATATTTCTGGTATTTGTGATGATGTATTTTGTAACAAACTATTTGTTATAATACATGATTTATTATGTATAAAGACCACACTAGCGTTGGTTAAAATGTAAATATCATAATCACGAATATTACGAGTACTACGTTTACATGCAGTCGTTAATCCGCATTAACTTCATGCGCATTAGTGTTCGAGTTTACATGCATCTAAATAATAAAAATATTTCAAATAAAAAACGTAATATGTGCAGAAAATTAGAATAAGTATGATATCTAATAAATAATAACTGATAGCCTAATCACTGCGTGTATGTAATTAATGCGCATTTAAGCGTTTACATGTATTTCTTAATCCAGGAGGGAATATTAGTATACCATACTAATAGAAAACCGTATATAAATCCTCAGCGCTCATTGGCTACATTTCGTGTGAGATAACACGGTACAGTACTGATAATGATTCGAAATTTTGAAAATGTATTTTATGAGTAATTATTACCATAGAATAAGGATACTTATTTATTATTTAATAATAATATTAAAATTAAACTGTGTTAACAGAATTATTTTTTATTTAATCGGATTGAGATTGTAGATTCTCATTTTTGAGTAACTCAATTAATGTTGATTAAAATAAAAATTAAAAAGTAACAGTACCTATAAATAATATAATAAGATAAAAGAATCACATTATATGATACATTGGTTGTGTTTATACATATTAATGTCGTCATCCTACATTTATAAGTTAGTCGATGGTTACATCTAAAATAATAATATGCTATCCTCAGCAGTTTAATCCATTAAGAATGAAGGGAGTTCTTAACAACTTGTACTGTGTTATCTCAAACGAAATGTAGCCAATGAGCACTCAGGATTTATATACGGTTCTCTAGCAATGTATGGTATACTAATATGCATCTGGGAATAAAGGTGCCTTTACACTCTATCGTTCGTCCATAAATACAATGTTTTTTTTTTTTTTTTTTTATCATGGTAGAATCTTAGGTAGAATTCATGGTAGATCTTGGTAGAATGGTATCTATAGATTTATAGCGAATGTAACCGCGTAAACTTTTATACTATCATATCAGCATGGTATGTTGATAATGATAATAGTTGGCGAAAAAATAAAAACTCATGTTCTAGGCAAGACACAATAAACTGAAACAAAAAAAAATCTATAATTCAATAATTCTAGACTATTGTTTATTATTACATTAAATAGTAAATACATAAATAATAATATAAAAACATACCTGAACAAATAGTCATTTTTTAATTTTTTTTTATATATTACATAATAATATTATAATATATTACATATAGACTCGAGTAGTCGACATAGAAAAAGTAAATATAATAGTCGAGTATAGAATTTAAGGTGAGAGAGCGATGGAAATGATAATATTAAAACCTCAAAGGTGCCTTTACACCACAGAATATACAGAAGGGAAACTGCCGACATTTTGAAAAATGGTCGGCCATTTTGAAATTCCTACAAGTAACCATAGCAATAGGAAATTCCCATTATTCTATGAGATTTGGCCATACTATAAATGAAGCATATTGTTGTGATAACTGATAATATTGATATTCTGTGATATCCTCAAACCTAATATAAATATAATCACTTAATGAAAAATAAAAAATGCTTCTACACGCTCACACGGAGCTGGTATCGAATTTCATGGAATTAATGGCATTTAATCCATGACTCATGAGTGAAGAGAATATTATAACCTAATAAAAATATAAGGATAAAAAGTCGCATTTGATGTCCCCCAGCCTTTGCGATTTTTTCCTGCCCATGCGTTTTCTCAGTTTTTTACCAGATTTCTCAATTTTTTTTACATTTTTTATTGCATTGTGTGTGTTACACAACTACATAACGTCACTGAGGATTGTGTTTTGAAAATTATTTTTATTTAAATTGTAATTTTCAAAATGACGAGTTACGCTAGTGGCATTCAATGTGCACTGTATGATTACCATTCTGCGTACAAGAACACTGTTGGAAATGAAAAATCGTTTTTTAGTTTCCCTAAAGATCCTATAAGGTAAGAAATATTTACTATAATAACCACTTTTATCATAATGTATTTTTTTGTTATTAAGGTGTGCTCTGTGGATTGAAAAATGTAATCCCGTTTCTTTACCAACCACAGACACTAGTGATCTTTCGAAAAAATATGTTGTGTTCACTTCATTTTGAAAATAATATGTTTAGCAACTTTCAAAAGAATAGACTATATCCGCATGCAGTACCAACTTTATTTGAAAGTAAGTTATATAATAATTATCATAAATGACTATTAAATATACCTATTACTTATGTACTTATACTTTAAGTATACCCAGCAGACTGACAAATATCAGTCGTATTCATACGTTTTATTTTATTTTATTTTTAATTTACTTATGTATACTATAATTTTAGATACCGTACTTGAACAAAATCCTACCGTTTTATCTTCACCAACAACTTCTGTGTTCGAATCGTGTAGTGTTGTGGATGATGTACCAATACGATGTATAACACCTGGTATAAAATAATATTTTCATATTAAAATTCATTATTTTTTTTTATTGATTTTTATACCAATTTTATTTTTTAGATTCTTTTGCTACATCATCATCAACAGGATGTGTTGCATCGATTGGTAATCAGACTCCAATTCACCTTTCTGCTAGGACTCCGAGGAAACTTAAATTCAAAAAAGAACTTAGTGAAGCTCATTGTTCAATTAAAGATTTGGAGAAAAGAGTTTCACATTTGAGTGAAATGTTGACGCAAACAAACAGCTTAGAAAAATGTGTTCAACTATGTGAAGAGTATCTACCACTATCTCTTTTTATGTTGGTAAAAAATTATGTAAATAATAAGGATAGAACTCCACGTGGACATCGGCTTAGTACCAAAATTAAACAATTCGCTTTAACTCTTCATTTTCTTGGTCCTAATGTCTTCAGATTTCTTCAAAAATCGTTTAATCTTTCTTCAATTCGTACTTTAAGAAAAATTACTTCAAGATATAAACTCCAACCGGGTCTTAATGATTTTATGTTTAACTTTTTATCTTTTCAAACTAAAAACTACCTTCCTGAAGCACTACTACATTGTATTCTTTGTGCAGACGAAATGTCTGTAAAAACTCATCTTTTTTATAATGTATCAAAAGATAAATTAATTGGTTTAAATTAGTCGAAAAATAATAAAACTTCCGAACCAGCAAATCATGCGCTCGTTTTTATGATTAGAGGTCTGAATTAGTTGGAAACAACCAATTTCTTATTACTTAATTTCTAAAAGCTGTTCTGGTAGGGATTTAAATTATATAATTTTTTTCAAAAATTCGCAGACTTAGAAATATTAACATTATTGTAAGCTTTTATTACCGATCAAGGCCCAAATTTCATACAATTTTCTAATAACAACAATATTTCTCCAATTGAGCCTTATTTTGAAGTTGATAAAGAAAAAATAGTATATCTATTTGACCCCCTTCATCTACTGAAATCGACCAGAAATATGTTATTTAAACATAATTTTAAAATTAATGATGAGTTAGTAGAAAAAAAATATTTAAGCACTTTTTATGATTATGATTCCAAGTGTAATTTATGCGTGTCACCAAAATTGACTTTTTCACATATTTATCCAGGACCATTTGAAAAAATGAAAGTACGATTAGCTGCCCAGGTATTTAGTTCAAGTGTTGCCGTTGGTATGTCCACAGCTTTAAATTGTGGTATTTTAACTGCAACTTCGAAAAAAACAATACAATTTATTCATGATATGGATAAATTGTTTGATATTTTCAATTCATCAGACTGTCCTAACAATGAAATTTTCAATGATTCCTTTAAAAACATTTCACCTCAATCTGATCACTTAATTAAAATGACTGAAGTATTTAATAATATCAAAGTTATACATAAATATAATCTTTCCAGGATAATCACTATCTCAACAATTATTATTATTATTTAATAAGTATATTGTATTGTAAATGTATGTATTTGTAAATATATCAACATGTTATTAAATTAAATACATATATATTGTATCATGAATATTGTAAATTAATATGTTTACATTAGGATATCACAGAATATCAATATTATCAGTTATTACAACAACATGCTTCATTCACAATATGGCCAAATCTCATAGAATAATGGGAATTTCCTACTGCTATGGTTACTTGTAGGAATTTCAAAATGGCCGACCATTTTTTTGGGTGGCCATAAGAACCCATGTAAATATTTTACAGTTTCCCTTCTGTATATTCTGTGTTTACACTACTTCGTGTCGTCCATAATTTAAAACGTCGTGTTAAAAATTCAGCCATCTGATTGGCTGATCACGTTGGTTACATTTATAATCGTTCGTGTTACCAAATGTTACCGTAGAGTTGAAATTTTTTCAACTTTGCCGTCGTGCGGTCACAATGGTATACTATTATCACTGAGTCGTGGTCCGAGCACAGAAAATATTCAGTGGTCCGAGTGTATTAATATTATCATTCCCAATGCTCCTCCACCTTAAATTCTATACTCGACTATTATATTTACTTTTTCTATGTCGACTACTCGAGTCTATATATAATATATAAAAAAATTTAAAAATAACTTCATTTGTTCAGGTATGTTTTGCCTTGCCTACAACATGAGTTTTTATTTTTTCGCCAACTATTATCATTATCAACTTACCACACTAATATGATAGTACGAAAGGTTACGCGGTTACATTCACTATAAATCTATAGATACCATTCTACCAAGATCACGAGATAAAAAAAAAATACAATGAATTTAATGGACGACACGATAGAGTGTAAAGGCACCTTAAGAGTTAATTCGATTTGATGAATCGAATTAAATAATAAATGAGCATTAACGCGTTTATATTCACCCAACTCCCGGATTAGGTCAATGCGCATTAACGACTGCATGTAAACGTAGTATATAATACCTATACATATTATGTATAGATTATAGACATCTCGTTAAATAATAATAAAATATTGTGTCTACATAATTTTTTTACCTCAAACCGCGGTAGGTATCTACTATCTAACGTGCAATTAGTATAGATAAAAAAATGTTGTCATGAAATAAAATATTTAACTACATTAATGGCCGCTTAGGCGCTAGGTGTATTTCTCACGTGTGATATTATATACTTCGTGCATCGAAAATAAATCCTCGTCGAGTAACGTCCTCTATATCTTAAACCGTGTTTATAATATGTAAATGCGTTTCGTGTGAAATAATATTTCGTGTATACATAAACGGTGAAAATTAAAAAAAAAAAAAACATTCTAAAACGAATATATTCCTCGCTTCACTCTAATCGATGTGTGGCGCGATCTCACGGAATTCGGTAGTACTACTGCGGCACGTTCATTTTGGAGTTTTAAACAGAGTTACAAAATATTAATTATTGTTCGTTCAACGATCATACGTCGTCACAAACCCAAAGCACCGCCACGGTATTCCAGCAAAGCCTTAAAAATCGGCACCTGTTGTAATCGGATGGGTGACCAACACCCCCGGCGACCATGCTAAATAAAATAATACACCACCAGAATACAAGAAGTATATAATATTGAAAACCGTATACATTAAAAGAGAAGTCCCAACTGTAATATTTGCACACTTCTGTAGAGTGGCTGAATACAAGTTGTTAATAAAAACCCACCCCCCCCCTCTATGGTTTTAAGGGTCGGCAGCGATGTTGTACGAGATGGAATTCGATTTTTTGCACTTTTTTTTTTTCAGTGTTCAATAGTTGAACACTATGAACACAAAACAATATCAAAATGACAAAATTATGATATTAACGTAATAAGAGGACACGCTACCCAGACGTTTATTGTCTCTGTCTTACATACGCATAACATGGCAAATTTACGTACTCCATTCTTATTACAGTTTTATTTATAATTATTATAAGAGTAAATTTACTTATTATCAAATTTATAGAGGACAACACAAACTATACTGTAGCGTGGAATTTTTGAAAAATTTTATTTTTAAAACTTGTTATATGCATTCAAAAAAATGAGTTATTTAACTACTTATAACTTGTTTGAAAATAAAATTTTAAAAAAAAACTCCAAGCCACGGCAATATTTATGTTCTCCTCCACAGATTTGATAATAGGTAAATTTACTCTAATATTAATTATAAATAAACGGTAGTAAGAACTGAGGTACGTAGATTTTCTATATTATGCGTATGTAAGACAGAAACAACAAACGTGTGGGTAGAGTCCTCTTAAGAGAACTCTTCAGACATTCAGTCTAAAAACTAGTTTTACGAGAATTATGCTATAAAACACCATTAATAATTAAGTAATTACTGTTTTTTCCTTACGCATTAAAAAAGCTATTGGAAAAATAGAAAAATGATCTCTTTAAAGTATCAACTATAGATGTCATTTGCTACCGAAAATGATGAAGACTAATGCAAATTATATGTAACAATATAGGAACAAGTCTTCTGGTTGAAAATGTATTAACTGAAAAAAATGTTGATATTATTATAGGTATTATTATATAGTAGGTGCACATTATCAATTCACTTTTTATTATATTATTAGTAACCAGTAAAAAGACCTATATTATTATGGTACACATTATCATTAAATTTTTGATTAAATTATTAGTAGCTAGTAGATCAAAATTGAATTACTTCTACATCACACGTTGGAGGATTTCTTTTTACTGTTTTCCACAAAAAAATAGTAGGTGCGTACGATACTTCATGGCATATTATTATATTAGATACAACATGAGACTTGAGTTTTTAGTCACATATTTTATATAGAGTATAATAAATTAAACAACCTTGTGGGCTCAGAACCAAAGTTCTAAATCACAAATTTCTGAAAAAGTACCTATTATTTGCATATCTAATTGGCAATTTTATAATTTTAAATCAAAATGAGCTAATTGGTATTATAAGTAACAGGGAATCCTGCACAGGTCCTAAATCAATATGAATATCATTAATACCATGGCTAAATACCTAGGTATAACAGCAATATTTACGTCTTCGTCCAGTTGTGCCATTCATAAGATAAAAACAGAAATTGTGACGTCAACTTTAAATGAAGACAAACGAGCGTATATCTATATATTATTAATTTCGTCGGTGGATGAGGTAGTACACATGTGCAGTTCGAATTGCTGACAAACCTAGGTACCTAGATATTTAGACATGATTAATACATTCAAAAACTTTAGAAATTCACTTCTGAACCTTTTGTTTTAAAGGACTGAGTGTATGAAATATACCTACAATCTCTCCCTCTAGGATCTAATCTACTATTAGATAAACTTTTTTTTTTACTAAAAAAATAAAATAATTTAATGACATAAGTATTTAAAATAGCTTTAAAAAATCTTACAAAATTGTATAATACTATTGAATGTATTAGATACCTATCAGAATGTTTTTATTATTGTTTTGTGTCATTTGATTCCCTTAATTTTTAAAGTACCTACCTATAAAAAGAAAAGTCGTCCAGATACAGATGGTTGATGTTTGTCCATTGTCTTCTATGCAGATCTTCTATGTGATAATTCCAAAAAAAAAAAAAAAGTAGAAAACTATGATAATTTTATTATTCATTTCACAAAAAAATAAATAAAAAGCAGCATTGTAAAACAAATATATTCTTCCCTCCACTCAAAACTCAAAATGACCTTTAAATAGCCAATTGCCCAATTAAATAAATAAATTGATTACAATAACAAGTACTTATTTTTTATTTTTCCATTTGTATAATTTCCTTTACACTTAAGAAAACTACTAGAAAATAAATGACCACTCTAAGTACCAATATTATAATGAATTTACCATAAAAAAAACATCTTTACCTCAAAACTCCTACTCGTTTCTTTCTGCCCATAAAAATGTTTACATATATATATATATATATATGGTAATGTATAAAAAAATTAAATTAAATTAAAAACACATCATTGTAAAATACGTTCTAAGCAAAAAAAAAAACAGTGCTAGATAAGGATAGCATATTATTGAGGCCCAAAGTATTTTATTTCTTGGTAAAATGTCAATTTGTTCAATGAAATATACTTCAAAATTGAGTTCCCGAGATGAAGTATACATTCCCGAGTATACGTTAAAACTATACTAATATCAAGTCATTGGCTATTTTCATCAATTGTATTTTATTTTTATTTTTTTGTTTATATATGGTTGAATATGTATTCATAGAATTCATAATATGCAACTATGACTTATCAGAAAAAAAAAATCAATTTATACAGTGAGAGTCATAATTTTAAATTATCAAAATCAAATTTTGCATATTATGTGATTATATAATAATCTCTAAAATATATTATACATTGTTAATAATTTATAATACTAACTTTATTTATTTAAAAATAGTTAGGTACCTATAAATATGTATAAAATATAATATAATACATATTTTTATAAAAATATTGCTGTCAACTTAATATAAACAATAAAAAATCCATACCTACTTTCTATTTTATGCATTTAATAGAAAAGTACACAGTGGAGTAGCGACCGTTGACATTTTTCTTCATATTTAACAACTAATTGATCAATATCATTGTCAAGATCTTCACTTCTGCATAACTAAAATTATAATAATATTAATTAATATATATATATATATACAAGGATTATATCAAAATCAACCTCCAATGTTTTATTAGCCACTCTATAAGGGTAACTTGCCAATGTGTTTTAAGTTTTCAATATGTCATTACAAATGTATTAGTAACTACTAACATGCAGTTTCAGCCATTTTCATTCAGAGTTATGTTATTATATTTGTTGTGTTAATGTGGAGAATACGATATCAATGTTCAAATTATGGTTCAATTTTTGCAAGCTGAAGGAAGCAATGTGACTCAAATTTATCTTAAAATTTCAGCAGAACATTTTACAGGATCGTCTGTTGAAACTTGGGTTACCCTAAACTCTGTGCTTGTTGAATCCTAAAACAGCACGCCAAATGTCTAAAGGCTCAATTGCGTAAATTCTGTCGAAATAAAACTTTTATCGAACATTTAGAGATAGAGCTATAAAGAAGCTACAAATTTCTTGAATAAATCATGACAGAGATGAGACCATAGTTTCATGCACCATGACACTTATTGGCCAATACCTTGCCAGTAGAGTAATTTAAAAGAAGTAGTCACTAATAGTGCCTTTATTATATGTGAAAGGAGATTATTTCGTATTCTCCGTATTAACATGACAAATACAAAAACAAAAAAAAAAGCTTAAACTCGGCATGTTAGTATACCAACTTTTACTCTTGTTGCAACATGTCAACACACATTGACAAGGTATCCCTATCTGATTAATAAGACACTAGAGGTAGCCCTAGTACTTATATCAAAATAAACAATTTAATATCATAATCTTACTAAAGTAACTAATTCACAAATTAGAAATGCTCCAATTGTTGCTTCCTCATGATTATCTTGAATGTCAATGTTAATCACATGAACTGGCTTATTACCAAAACTTTGAACAGTTTCAAAATCTAAATATCAAAAAGTCAATACAATATAATTAATTATTATATTTTTAATAATTAAATAGTTAATTTAAACATACACTCAAGTACTTGATCGTATACTCTTTCTTCACAAGTAATAACTACAGTGAACTGATCGTTACATAATTGAAATCTTTCTGGGTGTTGCTTTAAACGTCTGTTTCTATCCAACATATTTAGTAAGCCATTTTGTGTATAACTAAATAAATTATGTGTTAAAGAAATAATTACAACAAATAAGTTTGAATCCATAATTATTTTCTATAAAACATAAATAATAGTCAACAAAAAATCATAACTATTAATTATAAATAATATAAGAATAATTTTTTAAAATAGGCTTATTATTATATACAATACACAAAATTAAAATATCCATAAGTACAAACAACAATAAAAAAAAAGTCATGACTTTTAATATTATCTACTGTGAAAATGTAAAAATAAAAATTAGGATGCAATTGCTCTTTTTTAATTTAACTATTGTACAGTTTGAAAAGTTTTCAAGCTGTTCAAATTATTATATATTTATTTTATTAGTTTACTAAAATGAAAAACTCTGAACAAGGCAATTTTTTTTAAGAAACAATTAATCCAAAGTTACTCCTAGATTGGAATTATCCATATTTTAGCTAAATAGTCTATTTGCTTCCTTGTATTGTTTGTAATAAATATACATCAGTTTTATTGATATTTTTATATTTATTTTATTCATTGAACATTAGCAAATACAATATATAATATTGAAATTAATTATAAAAATCAATAAATCTATAACAATAAAATTGTTTTTAATATTCTCACTGATTGAAATTATTATTATGTCGTCTTCTCCTTTGCCCTCTCTTACAACTATTTAGAATCAACCACCCTAGTTCTCAACTAGTTTAAAAGTTCGATTTCCCAAATCTTCCTCAATTACACCCGCTTACCTCTTATCATTCTTTATTACATCCCTACCTCTTTTTTGGTCTCTCTCTTACCCTCTTTCCATCAATATAAATTCCTAAACTACTCTTACTTCCTCTGTATTCCCCTCTTTGAAACATGCCCTAGCCATCTCAATCTACTCTTTTTATCTACTATTGGAGCCACTACTATAATACCTCTTATTTCTTATTTTGTCCTCTCTAGTCATTCCACCTATCTCTGATACATTCATCCTATGTTCTATATTCTTATACATCATTCAAAATTCTGATCTGTACATGATTGCAGAAATTGCCACTACTTTATATAATTGAACTTTTAATCTAATTGAGATTCTCATATCACACAAAATACCTGACACTTCCCTCAGGGTCTACCACAGTGAACGACCCACTTTGTCCACCCACAACTTTATAACTTGCCTATACGTTGTAAATCAATGACTACAAATCATTTAGTCTTCCAAAAATTCATATTAAACGCTTTTGCATCTAGATCCCAAGTTGATGTATCTATACAGACTTTTCTAAAGCGTTTGATAAGGTAAACCATTCTAGACTTATATTTGAGTTGCATTGCATTGGTATTCAGGACCCATTTCTCTCTTAGATTTCAACCTATATATCAAACGGGGAACAAATTGTTAAGTATAAAATATTTTAATCTAATCACGTCTTTGTCACTTCAGGAGTACTGCAAGGCTCATATTTAGCACCATTATTATTCTTATTATTTATAAATGATTTAAATTTTTACATTGAAGTAAACTTCTTTTTACTGATGATTTAAAATTATTTCGAAAAATAAATTCACACAATGATGCAGTTTTACTACAAATTAATTTGAATATTTTATCAGATTGGTATAGAATTAATAAACTACCAATAAACATCAAAAAATATAAAGTTATATAATTCTCTAAATCTCGGGTTTCACTTATAGTCTTATCATATTAATCAGTTTTTATTTTTGATACGTGTTCATGATATTAGTGATTTAGGTGTGATATATGATTCAACTCTTACATATAATAAACACTTATTACATACAGTTAGGAAATCATATTAGGTTTTATTATTAGAAATTATAGACTTCACTAATCCTATAGTTCTTAAAACATTGTATACTTCTTTAGTCCGGTCAAAATTATAATATAACACTGTGGTTTGGTCGTCATACCTAAAATATAAAGTCCAATGCTTAGATAACATTCAAAACAGTTTTCTACAAATCATGACATTCAAATATAACACAAATTGTGTACAACACTCTTCTTATCAACCACTATTACTATTTTTTGATATTGCTAGTTTTTCCAAACAAAGGAAAATATCAGATATGAAATGTTTATTTAAGCTTGTTAATGGCTTTATCAATTGCCCTGAAATTTTAAATTCTCTCAATTTTAATGTTCCTCAATGTAGAACTAGGTTTACCACTATATTTTATGTTTTTACATATAGTACAAATTATACCTACTATAGCTACTCCTATAAATAGGATAATGTCAATAGCTAATGAAAAAATATTGATTTATTTAACTTTAATTCCATTAAATCATTTAATAATTATGCAAACAGAATTTTTTGTACTTAAATATTTATATTATTGAATTATTATATAGTTATTGATTATTTGTATGTTAATGTTGAACTAAAAATTTTAAATTATTGTAATTGGATCATATGATCTGTTGAAAATTTAAATAAATAAATACCTATTTGCTCTGTTCCCTTTCACTAAAATCATACTCTATATATTCTATTTTACCCCTACTAATCCTTAATCCTTTTCTCTTGAGTTTCTCTCTACTGTTCCAGTTTACCGTTCATTTCCTAAGGCACTCTCCAACCAACACTATATCATCTGCAAACAGAGTGCACCATGGTACATAACCCTGTATGCACTTATTTCATCCATTAAAATTATTAATATCAATATAAAAATAATTATGTACTATATGTTTTATAGTTTATCTCCAATAAAATACTTATTATATGATAATTTATGTTCCAGTTAACTTTCTATATTTTTCATTAGAACCTTTAATATCTCTACAAGAAGATTATACAATAATGATACACAAAGGATCTGTATTCTATTTTATAGAAATATCATTATCTTAAAGGATACTATAATTTATCTTTATTGTATAGATCTCTATAAATTTCATCATATGAACATCCAAAATCATAAATATTTGGTTTGTCTGGTGCCGTTCCAGGTAACTTCACCTTATCGCCAGTCCCAAAAGATCGGACGTTGAAACCTTTTTTACTGTAATCAATAATCATAAACAACAAATGATTAAAAACACTTAATATAATACATTAATATATTATATATCTAAAATTATAATACATGGGTACAAATAAGTTTTAAGAAATATTACGAGAGTATACTTTTTTAAGTATGATGGAAATTGGTGTTATAAACATTATTCACTGTTAAAATGTGAAACTTAATGATTCTAAACTTGGGGTTGTTTACTGATTATCATTAAGTCGTTAATTATAGTTTACAGATTTCCTATTCTATTACTACATATATACTACTGTGAAAATAATAAATATTTTTCCTTCCTAATTATTAATGAATCATAATCATATAATTTTTAATATAATTTAGAATATTTTCATTTATTCACATGTTAAGTAAATGGTTATGGTTTAACTAACTACAGTTGTATTTAATAATGAGTATTAACAAAACTTTTGAATTATTGCACCTATTTTTAGTTAATTTCTATTAACTGTTTTCTAGGATATTTGCATAATAATGAAAATTCGTTCAGATATAGATGATGGAAGTTAGCCTATAATCCCTTCGTTCCTCAGACAGTATAGTGTGTTATTATTATTATTTTAAATTTAAAAGCAAAGATAAATTATTGCAATCTAAAGACAAATCTGAGCGAAGTTTGGTATATTATTAAAAAAACAAAATAAGTAATCATGATAACTTTATTTGTTGGTTTTACTACACTTATAAAATATTTTCATTATAAAAGGTAGTTTATCTTTACGCTTCAAAAACTACTAGAAAAATTAGAAAATGACTTATTCAAAGTACCAACTAGAACCAATTTACTAGGTATCAAAAAGCTCTTTACTCCAAATATCCTATTCCACTCCTTTTAACCAAAATAATGCACATACATAAAAAAAAACCTGTATGCTAAAACCAACTTCACTTCATTCAGAATTTAAAATACAAAAAATAAATAAATCTAAATTATTGTTAGTAATTATTAATTGGTATACCTACCTACTTAATAAAAAATAGGTACCTGATTAAAATAATAATGATAAATGTTTAGCAATATTAATTAAAATAGGTACATAACAATATAATAAAATATTCATATTCATAGTCTAGATTTTCACAGTTGAATTTGGCAATATAACGGAACATAAGTACATAAACAAACATAACAAAGTGATAATATTTTTTTATACGTAACAAAATTCAACCGTTAAAATCTAGATTGTGTTCATCAGTAATTAAAATGATTAATTTAATATTTATTACCTCAAAAAGGCATGTGCTTCCATACTCCGATTCATGTTGCTTGAACAAACCACAGCTATTGTAAAATTACTAATCGCCATAGTTTCACTATTTGTTTTCCTTCTTTCAATATGCCTAAAAATTATATTACATAGTTAAATGATTTAATTTAAAAAAAAATCCGGTTTAATGGATGAGCAAAATAGATAGCCAAATAGTATTAGTAGAGTGAAGATGTAAATTTAAACGTAGAATCGATTCAAATCGGAATATTAATTTACCCAATATATACATGTGTGTCATAAAGGTATCATTATTATAATATTAATGAATACTTCCGACGTATGCGTGCTGTACCTACGATTAATATATGAACTTTAACATCAAATCGCAGACCATTTACATTTAATAAAACAAAGTAGGTATACCTAAAGGTAAAAAATGTGATTAAATATAATATACATTTTGAATTCGTGATGTAAAATACGATAACAAGCGGATAGTGATAAGATTAAATATGTAACGGAAGCTAAATTTCAAAACGGCCTCTTGTTTACGGCGACACTGCGACAGTGTTGTGTGATTAAAGCCGTGCATCATAAGCGAAACTAGGGGGGGTTATGTGGGGTTTTAGCCTTCCCCACCAAAAAAATAAAATAAAATGGTTTTGATTTGAAAGTTGATAACCTTTTTTATTTTTTTTTTGTACTTATTTACGTTTTTTTGGATAATGTGTAAAGCCGCCCCACCCCTCCAAGAAAGATTTTATAGCTAATTACGCCACTGCTGAGCATACGCTGAAACCATAGAGTAAAGTAACTGACAAAATGTTTTTAAATTTACGTGTGTTGTTTTAAATTCAGGTTATTACCAGTACACTAGTTAATAGTTATCGAATAAATGCTATCAGCAGTAGGAATTACTATTACAACGTTAATATTGATAACGAAATTTAATAACTATACGTCTTCTATACGTAGGTACATTTTTAACAACAGATAAAATTTAAAACATGGTTTATACAACAGAATTTGTTTTAACTCCGGTTAAACAAGTATTGTCTGTGCAAATATTTGGTGGTACAACTCGGCACTAGTTCGGAATTTTTGTATGCGACTTCGAATCATTTTATCAGTTTTTGGCGTTTTATTAGCGAAACTCGGTTGTTTTGGTTTTTAATGTCGCATACTCCATTTTTAAGGGGTTATAGGTAATTTTTTAGATATATCAAGAAAAAAAAATTTTAATATAATTTAAAAGTACTTAATTAAATTAATATATTCTTGTGTCAGTACTATTTTCTTATTGTGGTGGTATTCACGATATTTCTTTAAAAATACGTTTACGCAAAACAAATAAAATGGCTTTTTAAAGTTTTAACACCTATTATAAAATTCGTATATGACAACATCTCGGAGATAATCTCATCAAGGTTTTACGATTTTCTAAATATTATATATGCTCGTTATCGAAGGTACAAAATATTATTTTTTCCCCCATTTTTAAAACACAAATTTTTTTTAAACATACTATTTGAAAAAAACGCTGATAAAGTTATCTCCAAAATGTTGTTTTCTATCAATTTTATAATAAGTACTTCAACTCTGAAATTATTTTAAAATGCCATTTCATTTGTTTTGCGCAAACATGTTTTTACCGTTGAAAATCTTCAGTACGGCGTCCTCTTAAGAACAATAATAATTATAATTTTGTGTACCGTTTATATATATATATATATATTCAAAAATAAAATAGAATATTAATATGAAATGTTGAAAACTTTGAGAAATAAAACGCAAAAAGTTAACAACAAACAACAAAAAGTCATCCCTACCACACGCCGCCGCCACCTTGACGACACATGATAACAACAACAACAGCAACAACAAACAACACAAGATATTGCTGCAGTCGCGATTCGCGAGGGTGGTCACCCATCCGACTACAGCTATCGGTTTAAAAGGCTTTGCCGGAAGTTCGGAACACCGTGACGGCGGTTGAGGTTGGCGACGACGCGTGATAATTGGATGGAGAAAATTTGTAATTTCCACTCTATTTAAGATTCAACAATGAACATGTCACAGTAATACTACTAAATTCCGTAAGATTGCGCCACACATTTGTACAAATATGTACGCCAGAATTGGTTTTAGCATGGTTTTAGAATGATGTTTTTTTTTTTTAATTTTCATTATTTCTGTCTACACGGAATATTATCGTACACAAAACACATTTAGGTACTTTTATTATCACAGAATTTCCCAATCGTAAAATATATTATTTTAGATAATACAAAAAACTTTAAATCGCTATTCACTAAGACCAGGAAAATGTTGACACCATCGCGTACCAGTACAAAAAACACGTATTTTGAAGAAAACAATCGTTGGGCCGTGAACTATATATCCATAGGGGACAAACTGACGAATTCAAAACAATGTTCAGAATTTAAAGAACCGACTTATCAAAGTCCCATAGTAATAAGAAAATAATCAATATAAATTACAACCTGCGCTGTCTATCTTGACCGACCACTGGTTGATGTTACACATGAGTAAAGTCTAGAAAAATATAAAACTTGGGCTTGAACTTGCATACTTCTGGACGGATGGTTGAAAATCGAATATTGAACTACGCTTGCAATTTGTATTCAAATTTAAAATAATAAATAATAACAATACACAATATTCATTCTATTCGAAGTCCAGAGGGACGATGGACCAACATCCACTATATTTTGTGTCTAGATGACATTTTTACTATTTATTTATTTTAAACTTTAAAGTTATCGTTAGAAGTATTAAAATAAAATCCAAAATGAAAAGGAATCTGCAAAAAATCAATATTAAGGATGCATGTTGCATAGGTATGCAGGTCAATATTGTAAATAAATGGCCACTATTTTCCATATAAGTACCTACCTATACCTATATAATAAATGTCAAATAAAATAAATGTCACACGCCCGATTTTTAAGGAGTTAAAAACTTAAAAATCATCTCCTTCAGTCTCTAGAAATTTTTGTTCTTTATAATTTAATTTTTTATTTTATCTTTCTAAAATATTCTCAAGTTGATAAAAATTAAAAATGCATACCAAACATGTTTTTTAAAACAAATATCGTGATTACACGACAATTAAAAATAGTACTGATACAGGTCTATTTTTAAATTACTTTTAAAATATATTTAAATATTTTTAATTTGTTTGGTTTAAATTTTTCTAAAAGTTACCTGCCTATACAAAACCCCTTAAAAATCGGGTGTGTTGCGTCCTCTTAACACCGTTAATTTATGGAAATACCAAGACCATTTTAACACTCGAAAAATTCACTGTCGAAAACCGTTTTATAGAAGTATATTTTACTTGGTAGATGGAAATATGTTCTATTTAAACTACACACTGAAGATTAATGACCTGCTTGTATAAGTACTCATTATTACTAATATTTTATGTTTTATGCAGAGGCTATAAGAAATTCAAGAGTTATAAGTTATAACTTATATTGTTCGGTCTCAAACATAATGTGTCACCTTCAAAGAACTCAACTGGAATGCTTTTGAGTATACGTCTACCAATAATTCATAATATTAGTAGATATATTTTTCTTAAAAAATAGTGAGTTTAGTGAAATGAAAAATAGACGCTTAAAATATTAGTATAAGTACCTGAAACGTATAAGTTTTATTATTTTGTAATTTTCGGTTTTTATAAAACGTATTTATACTTTTGTTTTTCTATACGGTATTAATTTTGGTTTAATAAATACCTTTTAAATTAGCATATAATTATTATATTGTATTCTATGCTTTTCAAAAATGAATAATTTTTAATCGCCCTCCCACTTTCAAAACCCACGAGCCGCCAATGATTATTAATATTCTCAAACTTGACGTTACAATTAGAAAATATAGAAGTGGTAACACTGAAATACTTTTAAAACTGAAGGGGTATTTCCATTGACATAGTTAATATGTCAATGGGTAGGTAGGTACTTCTCCCCCAAACAAATACGTTGATTTCAACTGATACATATTATATTAACAATAGTTCCTATTTAGTAATATAGCTTCAGCTAAGAGGACGTCACATACCTCATTTTTAAGAAGTTCTGTGTAGGCAATATTTTAGATATTTTAAGAAAAATAAAAATCTCACAATAAAAATGTATTTTAATATAATTTAAAAGTAATTAAAAAATAGTCCTGTGTCAGTACTATATTTTATTATTGTGGTGTAATCACATACGCATCATTTACGCAAAACAAATAAAATGTCTTTTTAAAGTGTTAAGTAATTTTAAAATTATAAAAACCTATTATAAAATTTGTAGATGACAACAATTCAGAGATAACCTTATTGGGGTTTTACAATTTTCTAAATAATAAACTCGTCATCGAAGGTACAAAATACTATTTTTTCTCCCATTTTTAAGACGTAACTTTTTTTAAACATATTTGAAAAAACGCCGATGAGGTTATTTCCAAAATATTGTTTTCTATCAATTTTATAATAAGCATTTTAACTCTAAATTTTTTTTAAATGCTATTCCATTGGTTTTGCGTAAACATGTTTTTACAGTTGACAATATTCAGTGCGACGTCCTCTTAAGGCAATATTATATTGTACGTATCAATATAATATATCATATGTGTATATATAATATGATGACTTCATAGTGTAGACTTCAGTTTGAAATTTTAATTTTCAACTTTTCGAGTAAATACTTGAAAAATATTTCAAATACATTTTCGAAACTACTATTTGAATGTTTTTTTCCCGTGAGTATTTTCATATTATTATTATCATTATTATGTTATGTTGCAGCGTTCTGAATTTCGTTGTTATAGACTATAGTTACAATAAATCCATTGTTTAATTTATAATTAATATATTATAGATGTAGTAGATAATATTATACATACAAAAATATAAAAGTTGTTTTATTTAGGATCATTGTTATTGTACATTATTTTTTTGATTAAGACCAAACAGGACTACAGTATTATGTCAACATACAATCATGCTGTTGATAACAGCATATATATTGATATTTTTATGACAAACAATGGCATTTCTTTGATGACTGCAATGTTTATAGTAAGATTATAAATATTCATATATTATACCTATATATATAGTACCTATATAGAATATAGATCCGGCGATAGGCTCTGGAAAAAATCGCTTCCGAAAAGTGAAATAAGGAAATAAAAAATATGTCACCATTTCCATAAATTTTCCCAAAATTATCCAAAACTGTATTCCTGCAATAGTTTGCGAAGCCCTGGTCATGTACCCAGTCCCCTCTTCCGTCGGCAATGACGATAGTATATATACAGCTATAATTTTATATATTTTATACATAATAGATTTAAATTAATGTTGTTAATAACGATTTTTAAAAATATATTTAGAGTTTAAGCGTGCACAGCATATTTGCAAACATATCATTTATGCCGATTTTACACCGTAAGTAAACATCTATGATAATTACATTATATAATTTATAGGTAGAGGGTATTCAATAGTGTATACTGTGTATCCTATAAATAGGTTACCCGAGTTATAGTCAGGGGGAGCTACAGGTGCTTCAGCCCCCCTGAAATGTCATTTTATTTTTATGGTTATACACACATATATATAAGTGATGATTATAATAACACTTGTTATATTTGATATTATTCCATGAAACCAGTGGTCTGAGTACCTACACTTATTCTAAATATATGATATACAAACTAAAAATTAGTAGTCCTCACAATCACATTATATTATATACGAAATACTGCAGCGACCGTTGAAATCTTAACGGTTTTTTTTTTTTTTTTTTGGATCAGTTCCTATTTTAGTTCTTTAAAAAAAAGAATTAAGGACTCCAGTTTTTATATAGAATCTATAAACTTTCACTAAATCTTAACTATAAAGGTCAAAATAAATATTACAAACACAAAATAACCGAATTCTATTATTCTGCAGTGATTCGGGTTCTTTTGTGGAGGTTCTTCAAATAATTTATATAACAGATTATGCGTATAGATGTAGGTACTACTATATGGTTATATTCTGTGGTTATACTAACAAGATATAAAATAGTCAATAGATATTATATATATATATATATATCAATATATCATTTTGTTTGATTGATTGATAATAGTTTTTAAAATATATTATAAATTGATATAAATATAATAAGTGTTTTTCCTTTCCGATAATTAGATTTCTTATCTATATATAAGATAGGTACTACTATGAGAATAAAGAATTAACATTGACCTATACATTATTTATTTATTTACGCCATATGGAAATTTTAATATTATAGTACCTACATATTATAAGAAGTAATTATTTAGCTGTTTTTAATAAATAATATAAGAATAAAAATCATAAAATAATGTACAGCGATAACCTAGGATTATATATAAGATGATTAAGTAACTAAATAATATAATGGCCCTAAACTAAGAAATTGTATTCAGCTGGCGGATTGTAACCAATGAAGCATAGAAGGTGGGACAGTGGCGGCTTTAGGGGATCCAGAGATCCAGAGGCCAGAGGCCCCACCAAATTCCTAAAAATGTATAATTTTTTTGTCTATGGCATATATAATAAGCAAAAAAAAAAGGTTATCAACTCAATTTTGCCCCTCCCCCCCCAAAAAAAAAAAAATTAAAAATTAAATGTTGCCACTGAGATGGGATGGGATTCATATTTTAATAACAGTAATACAGCATATTATTACATATATTATGTTTATTTCCAAAAATATATTGTGAAGATATTGATATATATACATTGTATAATTAATATATAGTCATATAGGTAAGTATTGCTTAAGAATTAAGATTAGGTAATGACAAATATCTATTAGGAATTTAAAATAGTTACCTATGTTTGTTTTAAATTACGTTTAAAAATATTTTAATAAATAATAGGTAATAATATATTAATACTACAAACATTACACTTAAGTGATTTCGTCTTAAATAATAAAAAGTATGTACCTACTTACCTATACTGTATCTATTTTTTGTATTTTTCAGTTGTTCGAGCAATTATAATTTTATCAGGTATGTTTATCATAATAAATTGGCTAATCGCGCTCGTAGGATTCAACAAAGTAATTTTAGGTAATATATGTATTCAATATAATATTTTAATATATACCATTTTTATTTTTAGAAAAATTACTATATTGCAAAATGGGCACTGATATTTTGGAGTGCTTATATTTGTTTCTGGATCACAGCTGTAGCCTACACGCTTACACCAATAGGAGAAACGTAATAATATTATATCATATTAATTATTCATTTTAAAATATATTTTATAGGTATCATAATTTATTATTAAATATGTATATGATAAATCACATTATATTATCATGATTATTAAATAATAATTACTTTAGGAGATATATTATTCATAGTTTTGAAATTGTATTTGATTGGTTAATATTAATTTTTATTGCTAATTAAAATTCTAGTTAAAACTATCGAAGTCGATTAAACTAAATTATATACATTAATGTATACTCGTAAAAATTTTAGAAAACGCTTAGCAATAATTCCTTCAAACAGTTTTAACTGATATAGTTAGTATGACCTATTAAATTATAGGTATTCATCTTGCTGTATTTAAAATTTTAATCGATTGTAATACATTATACATTTCAAGTAAACTGAATACACTATAGAATATATTATGTACATTGTAAAATATTTATTTTATAGCTTCAAAAGTACCTAACCTATATATATATATTTTATAAGGAGATACATTTTTTGGAACAAAGAAGTGGGGGGAGGGAGAGGACATGAAAAATGTCAATGAAAATAGTCATGGGATCTAAATAAGTCTCGTTTCGAAATGTCCAGGACCCCTGGAAAGCAGTCGGAAAAATGAAGTTCAGTCGGTAAAATTAGAAAAAAGTTGATAACCTTTTTTCTTCTTTTGCTTATTTACATAACAAATATGTATTTCGTCGGAGTTTGAGCACACACACACATACGCCCCATACAAATTTCTCTCTCACCGTCCCTGACGATTGCCAGTATATTGTTACTGCGAAAATAGGTATTATGAAAATAAAATTTCTTTAGATAATATTTTGAATTACCTAATTTTACACTAAAATCTCGTATATTATTATATAAATATATATATATATGTATTAAATGTTATGCACTGAAAATTAAATAAAATTGCTGAAAAATGTTTAAAAAAAAAAAAATGCCAAATTAAAGTTTCACTTTTGAAGTACACAACTACCTATATAATGGTGCATGAATTGAATTCTGTATTTGGAATGTATAATATGCACGGTTCTGGAGAATCCAAAAAACGATACTCGCGTTGAAATCCGCACCCCTCCGAAAACAATATAGAATGTTTTGCACATTACATAAGTAATATTTTAATAGATAATAGATAATGTGTAATATGTATATATATTATATTCAAATCTAAACACAAATTCGTGAATGTTTTATATATTGAACACAATTTAATGTGAATATATAGACACTTCACATCTATACAAAATATAAAATATTATTCAGGCAATCGTATTTTAGGTATTTGTGCTCGTACAGACGATGTCCCGAGAGCCTGTGGATGTTCAATAACTCGTGGCATAATAACGGGTTGATACCACACACAATTAGTGATTACGAACTGGACGACAACTACAAAATAGATGTCGTAAAACTATTAGATCACACAACGCAAAGAAGTATTCCGGGAAAACCCGGGGAAAAGAAAACCACTACGACTACTACGGCAACCGTAACTCTTGATTTATATATAATTCAGAATCACGCTCATAATTACAATAGTATTAAGACTAAAGAAACGAACTTGCACAAGAAAGTTCAAATGATTTACACGAATGTCACGACAACTACACGGGAAAATCTGTATGTAATTATTTTATGTTCTATAGTATAATATATTATATATAATATTCCTTTTCAATATTACATAATATGCGTGTACCCAAAACAAATTGGTAAATTAAACTGCTACGTTTTGAAAAAATAAAAATATTTAACCAAATTACGTTCTGAAAATGTTTACAAAGTAAAATTAGTGTAAAATATCTTTGTTTATCAAAACCTGTTTTTGCCATTTGATTATTTGGTATTATTAATTTATAAATATATATTAATGTTGTATAAATAATAGGTACCTATAATATTGAATAGTGTATAATATATTGTACCATGTTTAAACTTTAAAATATGATTTAAATTTTATTTCGGTAAAAACCGTTTTGAGCGAATCTTGGTATTAAATACATATATTTCAAAATTTTAAATTGCTATAGAGATCCCAAAATTTAGATAATATTTTCGAAAAATATAGTTAATCAATATAAAATCTAAGTAGGTACCTACATACTTTGTAAAAGTTTCAAGTATTTAGGCGCATTTTTCAACGAAATTCGAGTATACTTAGCTCACAATTAACAAAATTACGTTAATTATATACATATACATTTTTGTGTTTTTACCGTTTTAACTGTATTAAATTTAACATGTTACTTACTCGACGAATATTATATTATTAGGTAATGAATTCGACGAAACGATCGGTTAATTTCTCGCCCAAATGAATTACGCTTATCGTGCGTAGGTATTTTTAACAGAGTCCATATCCTCGATATATTTATTTTTATACCAATTCAACTTCTGCATTATAATAATATTATATTATAAGTACCTACATAATATATGCATATAATATTTGTTTATAAATTATTATAGTGTTAATGATATCAAAATGTTGGAAAAAATTCACTATTACCCGACGACCGAAAAAATTGATTACGATGCAAGTTGGGATGATACGTTTACTGGAAATGTGAGGTCGGATAATATCGAGTACGCAGCTTTGCCAATACGTTCGCCTTCAGATACTTCGTTTCGTGTTAATATTATTCACATTGTCGTGATCATCATTACATTCAGTAAGGCATTAAAAAAAAAAAAAAAATTAAAAAAAGGTCATCAACTTTTTTCTTGAACTATTTCTCTAAAAACACAAATAAGCAAAAAAAAAAAAAAAGGAATTGACTAATACGGCATTTATGTGTATTATAGACTTTCAAAATTTTACGCCAGCCAAAATATTTACGCCGCCCAAAAATTTTAAATCCCATCTATCTCACCCTAGTTCTGTCACTGCAGATGGTCGGACCTCTTCCTCACGCCAACGGTGTTTTAACCGTATAAAGTGTTCTTTATAATTTCAACGACTGGACCACAGACCTTAAACGACTATAATTTCCGACTGGACTGAATTTGGCCTACTCAATCGCCTCCCCTTCCTCTTCCTCATAAAGTGACCTTGCGTAGCCGACGAGCGAAGTGCCATGGAATAAGAGAATTCTCTTTTGCTGCGAAAATGTTTCCACGCTCTAATGACCGGGTTTTTAATTTAATTTTATCCTCTGAGTAGTGACGATAACTTATATTTTATTAGGTTTAAAAAAATGTATACCTATTATATATATATTATATTTGTATTATTATTTTTGTACATAATTGTATCTATTATATATTCACCCGAACGGCCGCCTAACAAGCTTCGTACAAAAATATTACGCAAATGCGAGTCCTATCAGAGTTCAGGTATAAGAATTTATCGATTTCATCCAAACGGGTGAATTTAACCCAATTTTTACCATCTTAATTTAAAATCACACAATATACATGTTATAATTATATAATTATTATAATTAGTATAAAATATTTTATAATAATTGTTATAAAATATAATATGAATGGACGTATACGGTATTATATATTATAATATATAGGTAACATATACAATATACATACATGTATTTAGTGTTGTAAAAATGTATTTATTTTTAAAATGGTCATATTTGACCATATCTAGATAATGTTGTTAGCTAGCATTTGTTTTTTGTTGTATTCATGATATGGCAAAATAGATAGGTATGTCAGCAACATTGTGATATGCACACCTCTGTGAAGTATCCCCACTTTTTACTGTGTATTAGATTCTCCGCCTCTCGTTGGTTACATATATCAAACATACATTTCCAAGCGATCACCACAGAATTGAATGAAAAACTGAGAACCTAATACATGGGAAGAAGTAGAGATGCGCATATCGGACTAGAATAAAATTCGTATTGTTGCTGACATACCTATCTATTTTGTCATGGTCATACCTATATCTTTCTACGATATTTTCAAGTTGTTGAGAAATCCATAAACGTGTATTTTTTTTTTCTAAACAAATATCATAATTACACGACAATAAAAACGGTATAGACACAAGACTATTTTTAAATAATAAATTTGATTTTAATTTTTCTTGAAATTTCATAAAAAAATTCTTTACAGAACCCCTTAAAAAGCAAGTGCGTCCTCTTAAATAGCTCTCGTATTCGTATTTGGGGAAAAAAATCTAACAAATATAAACACAAAATAAATATTGTACGCCATTTACTATTTCGGATACATTTATATTTTATACTTAATATTGTTTATAGGTATTCTGTTATTTGGATGGTTAGTACTATTAAGTCACGTACTAGAATTGAAGTATTTAATCAAAGGTAAATATGCAGATTCTGAATCTATAAATTAAATAAACAAATAATAATATAATAAATTAACATTTTAGAATGTTGTCCGCAAAAGGTTTCCAGCGACAATGTAAACTTAGGCTACAAAATGTCCGAGAAATTTGATCCGTACAGTCGCTGTAGGTCGAGTGCAAACATAAATTATTCCAAATGTCAAACTACCTATCTATAGTGTTAAAATAATAATATATAATATTATAATTGAATTTGTATTTCAAGGCATATATTGATATAGTGAAACTGGAAAATGTTCAATTATATTTTAGATTTTGAGCAGAACGACGTTATTACAAAATAAGAAAATGAATGCAGTATTTTTTTTAAAAATATGCGATTTTTGGTTTAATTGAATTTGAGTACCTATAAGTAATAGCAGTGTTTGGAAAGACCGTCGTTCATGAACGCACATTCATGCGTTCACGTTCATATTTTGTGAACGACACCGCGCGAACGCCACTCGTTTCTGTCAAATAGAACGTGAACGTTAACATCATTCATATTTTTAAGGAATTTTAACGATTTTCAGACTGTTCAAATTAAATTAAAGTATATTAAAATTTTGCTATAAACCTTATAAGATTTAAATATAATACTCAAAAGTATAATTTCCTCGGGTCCTCTATATAAAATGAAAAGGATAGCTTCAATGAATCGGTAATTTTTTAGTATATATAAAGAAAAATGTATACTTTGTTAATAATTGATTAATTAAAATGAACGACCAGATGAACGCATTCATTTTTTTAAAGAACGTGTTCTTTTTAAATAAATTTGAACGAGAACGAGTGCATTTTTTACATATTGAACGTGAACGTTCCGAACACTAGCTGGGTAATAATAAGAACCTAAACATTTGTAAAATTAATACATTACGAGTGAACAAAGTGAAATATTTTATTTATTTTTTCTTTTGTTTAATTTATTCAAATTAAATTTCAGAATAGACATTTTTGTTAGATCAACCCCGGGGGAAATGAATGTCTGAATATGTTCGCTACACCCAAAAAAAGTAGGATATTATCTATGTATGACCATTGACCAGGAGTTGGGACCGAAGAGAAAATCCGGTTATTGCATTAAAATAATTAAAGTACTGGAACTGGAATTGGAACCTATAATATTTTAATTATTTTAAGAACCCCTATATAAAGGAACCCGAACCCTATTTGTATAAATGAAACCGGTTTTTAACCTTTTCTAAACTCAGATTTATTTTCAAATTACAATTTTTGTAATGTACAATTTATAATTTTTATGTTGTAGTATTTTACCGACTGTGGCTATCTATTTGTAGGGCATTTTTTAAGGGTATTTTCTGTGTCCAATTGGACACCCAGTAATAAAATATTCGACTAGTGAGTCGATACCAGTGGGGTATCCTTTTAATATCTAAAATTTATTGATGTACCTATATATAATATCTACAGAAATATGTAAAATACTGACACAAATAATGATTTATTCAGTAATTTATGACTTCAAGTTTTGTCTTTTAAAAACATTATCAGTTTTAATATCATTGCACATAAAAGTGATATTCAATTATAT
>JAIPRL010002371.1:37078-61258 GCA_025469235.1 Pemphigus obesinymphae | reverse complement strand
ACCACTGTCAAAAAAAAGGCAGTACAATTAAAAAAGGTTTAGTTGTAAAACCTATACTTTCACCAGAATTGAACTCTCGCTGTCAAGTTGATTTAATAGACATGCAAGCTCAGCCTGATGGCGATTACAAGTTCATAATGGTCTATCAAGATCACCTTACGAAGTTCGTAATTCTTAGACCGTTAACTCATAAACGGGCTGAAGAAGTAGCCTACGTGTTAATTGATATTTTTACAACATTTGGAGCCCCGGCAATTTTGCAAAGTGACAATGGAAGGGAATTCGCCAATAAAGTTATTATTGAGTTGTGTAGTATGTGGGAAGAACTTAAAATTGTCCACGGAAAGCCTAGACACTCACAAAGTCAAGGGTCTGTTGAAAGGGCCAACCAAGATATTCAAAATATACTCGCAACATAGTTAGCCGATAATAATTCCAGAAAGTGGAGCAAAGGTCTTAAATTTGTTCAATTTATGAAGAATCGGAGTTTTCACCATGGTACAAAACGTTCGCCATACGAAGCTATGTTCGGAACACATGCTAAAGTTGGCCTAAAATCAACCCAAATTGCAACCGATTTAATTTCTACTTTAAAATCAGAAGAATATTTTAAAAAAGCTCTAGGCTGTGGAGTTGATATCGAAACATAAACGAGAAACACGAAAAAAGTGATGGAAGTGATAAGGACAGTGCAAAACAACTTTTTTCTAATGAAGATGAAAACGATCGAATAAAATTGAGAATAGAATCAATTTCTTCAAATCGATCAAATGCTGCTGAAATTCTTAACGTACAAGCTAACAAAATGAAGAATTTGTCTGAAGAACGTTTTTTTTCCAGGAAAAGAAGGAGAAAATGTTAAAATAAAAATTCCTGATGTGGATCGAGCTAGATGTGATCTTCGGTGTATTCTGGGAGTTACACTTTCTGGTAATTAATTTTAAAATAATTTTTTTTATAGTAAAAGATAATTTATATGAAATTGGAACAAACGAGGGCAGACTACATCAACTCTACAGTCGGAACCAATTCACAATATGCAAAGAGGTGTTTATCCAGGCTGATGATGTATACCACCAGTACAAATTTCATTAAGAGAAATGGCAAGAAAATCTTCTAATTTGGGTGGCCAAGAGTACGATAGGTGCACTTGCAATACATTGTGTAAATGTAAAAGATCTGGTCGTCTTTGCAACTCAAAGTGCCATAATAGTGGTGTATGTGGTAATAAATAATGCTAGCCCTACGTTATTGTTTAGTAATAATTAATTAAAATAGATAATCATCAAAATAGTTGTAATTTAATAATAAATTAATTAAATATTAAAGCTGTACAAGTTAATGATATTTTTTGTAAAATGTTTTATTTAATTTTTTATATAATATTCAATATTTAATCTACTGTGTTCAAATCTAATTGGGCACTGTATACAAAGCCCGGGCAATGTTAACTTATTTCAACTTTGCCCTTGAAAATCGGGCATTGTGCACAGTGCTCGGTCATTGTGCACAATGCCCCGATTTCCTACTTTGCCCGTAACATCTTTATAAGTCTATGACTACATATCTAATGTTCACAGCCGCCCAATTTTAAAACGTGTTAATATCTACGTCTACGTATTTAAATATATTGGTCTATCATATGATATTCATGTTTAGTATAACATGTAAATTATGTAATTTTTTTTTTTAATCAAAGTAAAATTGTTGTTTTCAGAGATATTTAAGCAAATATTCAAACCATATAAAAAAATAATGGTACCATTGAAATCCTTGCCAAATTCTAATATGAATTGATATATGACTAGATTTTTAACTATTTTGATATTTTGACGCTAAATGAAGCTGGACTAGATCGGAAAATCAAAATATATAGTGTGACACATTAATTTGGGGACCAATTTTGCAAGAAATCGAATGATAATATTTCTACACAGATCTAAAATCGAATAAAAAAGTAATTCAATTTTGTTACTGTCGCGTGCACCTTAACTTTATTGATTTACGAGTATACTCGTATAACGTATTATATAGAACATTGAAACTTCGTCCTCATATAGATATGGTTTATTTAAGTTGAACCTCCCCCTCTTCTACCATAAATCAACATTGACTCTAAATTTTAATTTCCCTACCTACGTATGTTTTGTTTTTGTACATAATATATTTAATTGATATATATACCTACCACGGTAGGCACATATTTGAAGGGGGGCTATGGGAGCCATAATCCCCTCCAAAACCTATGTAATATTATACCAAATTAGATACCTACTTAATTAATTGTGTTATATATACTATGGGCACTAAACAAATTTTGATGACACTGTGATATAATAAAACTAATATAAATTGGTCCTCCGCCGTGTATTCATCATTATCTAGCGGTAAATTTTATTAGTGCGATAATATTGTGTTACCCGTTAACTGAAAAGTCAAATTTGCTGTTGTCTGTGTTAGTTCTGACAAGCCCTCTATTGTACTATTGTAGTAATTTACGCTTATTATTATGAATAAATGAAACTTTCTAGCAGGAATAATATGCTAATGAGTTGGCTGTCAACAGAGCCTTAAGGTAGGAAAAACCTATTAAATTTATTAGTTGAGAAAAAAGTTATCTGGTGTATCAGAGAAATAGTCATTCCAGTAGAAAAAATAGTACAAAATTTTGCTAAAATGAAAAAAAGAAAACTAGACTTAATAATTAAAAAACTAACAATTATATTGCTTACCTGTTAAAATTAATTTCTTTATTACAAATTTTTATTATGTGTACATTTTATATTTGTATTATTAATTTAGGTACTATTAGTTTATAAATATACATTGTTGGGTCTAGAATATTTCTAAAAAATGATCCGTTAATATAACCGTGATACCTACTAAATTACCTATTACTTATGATACCTTCATTTTATAACTTTATATTATTCTGTGTTTTTCATTGATTTTGTTATGTTTATATAATAATAACAGAATAAAACATAATCTGCCGATACTACACAAAATAATATATAAGTAAACAATATAATAAAAATAATATATAATATAGTCGAGAGCCATCCGTTGTTCATCAAAGTACATTTACCAGCATGGCTGTTGCTGTTATGTAAAATGTGAAATAAGTAAATTAGAAAATTAATAGTGATAATAATATAGCAATAATAATATCTATAGTAATAAATTATTATCGTAGGTATATTATATATATTCGTCCATTTTACACAAATAATGAGTATTTTAGAAAGTCACACACACTAATAATCATTTATTACTAATCAATTTTTATTTTAAAAAAAAAATTTTATATACTCGTAATATGTACCTGTACCTACTCGTAAATTAGTATAAAAAAAAAATTTATAAATTATTGTATTAACAAATGTCAACTATAGTATATCTAACAAAAAAACAATTTAAATAAATATATGTCCCGCGTCTCTTAGAGTTTAATATTTAAGAATTTCTGAGGAATCATAATGGGCTGTGCATCGAAAACAGGCCGCATTGCAACCAGCCTCCAGGCACATTATAAGAAATCACAATCACATCTTTTTTATATAAATTAACTTAAATTAAAATTTTTTCCACGGATATTTTAGTAATAAGTATTATAATATAAATATTATAAAATCTTAAAAATATGTTTTATGACAATTTTCATATTTTGATTTTTTTTTAATTTGATAAATATTTTTCCCGAGTAATAAACATTTTTTTTTTTTTAAATCACTGTATAATTAATAGGTAAATAATTAAACAATAAATATATAAACAAAAAATTTATTTATTTTTCTAATTATAATGTTGAAATACATTATTATATATAGGTACATAATTGGTAAATTTAATAAAAAAAATATATTATAAAAAACAAATTGCACTAATCTATCATTTTTCCCAAAAACATTTAACTTTAAATAGATACCTATATTTTACAAACAAACTTAAAAATCAACTTGTAAATTTTTTATAATTATGGTTCTTAAATATTGAACTAAAATATTGATCAATTACACGAAACATAAATTCATTGTGATTACCAAACGGCCAAATTCCCTCCAAAAATCCAATATGCCCTCCTTTCACTGTTACTAATATTGCCAAATTTTCAACACTATCGGCGCTTTCTAATGGCAAGTCTAAAATAAATAAACATTTATTATAATTCAATAACGACTTTTTTTGTTATATTTAGTTAGCAATATTTACCACGTTCCAAACAAAACGGATCATCAGCAGCATTTAAACACAAACATGGCACTTTGATACGATCCAATTTATCGTGTAGTGAAGCTATTTTATAATACTCTTCAACGGATTCATGTTCAAATAACTTTATTGTATAATTTGAATCAAATTCTCTTATAGTTTTACTCTAAAAATATTTAAAAAAATGTACCAAAATAATCTAATTTATAATTAGATACAAAATATATAGAAATAATACTTTTATGACTTGATTATAATCCCATTTATGACTTGAAGAATTTAACATATTACAACTTCTAAAATACAACAAAATAACATATTTTTACAATACATAAATTAAAACTTAAGTCAACAAACGTAATATAAGAATATAATTAAGAATAATTAAACTAACTTTTCAACAAGATTACACAAACATTTTGCCAAGTATGAACAAAGAAGCCGATTTATATATGGTTTTTCAATATTTTGTGTAGTTGCCATTAAATCCCAAGGTACTGAAAGTAGCATAGCTGCAGAGAAGTATTTGTGAGTGTATTGTACATTAGATGATAAAAAACTTCCCAATAAAAGGCTATTAAAATAATAAATAATATTAAATATAATATGCACTTACTTACTACTTAAGAGAATGTCATACGCTCAGGTTTTTAATACATTTTAAGAAAAAATGGAAATTTAATGATTTAAAAATATTATATAGATGATTCTATGGTCAAGTTTTATTTTTACTGTCTTGTTTAAAAATATATAAAAAATGCCCTTAGCTATAGCTTTTTCAATAATTCACTAACATGTTTTTTCTTTTAAAAGAGAAATCATAACTTTAAATTTTTCAAAGAAATTTTTTTGATCACTTTAATATGTATACAGAATGATTCTTTAATTGTACTCATCTAAATTTCTCTATAAATATATATATTTTTTAATGTTTGTTTTTTGTAAACTTGAGATTCTTATGTCAATATATTTTCATAAAATATTAGCATTTTTTAATTATTTTTTATTATTATATATACCTATATATGTTATTTATTAGCATTTAAACTTTAGAAGTATGAAGTAATGTGGGGTGGAGTACTATAAAACGTATTCCCCGTCTCTCCACAAACCTTATATTTAAGCTTTAAATAATTATAAATAATAAACTATTTAATATCTATAATGAGTACTTGTGAATATTTATAATAGTATTATATTATATACCCGAAGCCACAATATTACACAATTTTATTTTGTACATACATATTTCAACAAAATAAAATTGCATATTATTGTGACTTCGAGTATATAATATATTACTATTTATAAACTGTTTGTTCAATATTTGATATTGATATATCAAAATTTCCAGAAAAATATTCTGTGTTGGAATATCAAGTCAAAAATACATATTATCATTTAAGAAAAGTATAAAACCTAAAAATAATGAAAAAAATTCTAATTTTTTATAAAATTGTAATGAAATAACTAAGTATCTCAATATATAAAAACAAAAATAAATACATTTTCAAAGAAAATTAGGTGAGTGTGTTCAAATAATCACGTTGTAAATTATGTATTTATATTTTTTATTTTCATATATATATATATATACGTATATAATAATTCAAATTCTTTTAAAAAAAACTCATTGAGGAAGCACAGCAAAAATCACAATCTTTCTTATGATGCCAGAACCATGTTTCTATGATAATAATTATGTACTATGCTGTGCATCATAATTAAACCTAGTTTTACATCAAAGGTTCTTAACCTTGAATCATAAGCCCCTATAATATATAAAAAAATATCCACGGACCACTCCCGTGTATTATGTAGGTACATAATAGGTTACTGTAAATATGCCATTTTTAGTTTTTGAATTTGCGGCCAAAATGTATTTTGTGTATTGTGTAAATTTCGGATAAAGTATTTTTAAAATACACTTAAAATTATCGCGTCCTGAGATTTTTTTTCAAAAATCAATATTTTTCTTAAATGTTTTAAACTTAGAACTATCAATATCATTATAATGCAAAATGTATTTATCAACAATATTATGTTAAATTGAAAATGTCATGGTTAAAAATATTAATTTAAATGTTTTAAATAGCATTATTACATAATATGTAGAATAAGTCCCATACAATCCATTAAGTTTCAAAACAAATATTTTTTATCCATACTAATATTAATAGTGATATTTCCAAGTCTGAAATATAGAAAAACAAATATTTATTTTGAAAAATAGCCTTGAATACAATTATGTATGTTTCAAAAATATTTGTGGTCACAATTTATAAACTATATAAACAAGACCTTATTTTGGGACGCATTTTCAGAGATAATTTTAATAAATAAAATATACCTACCTAAATAAAAACGTTTCTATATATAAATATATATTTTTGAAATACAAAATAAATTTAAAGCCATCCCATGAAACACCGATTACTTATCTACGAACCCCTTAGGAGTCTATGGACCACCAGTTAAGAACCCCTGTGATAAAACTCCACTACAAACATTTCAAAAACTTGAATTTTAGTTTTATATATTATTAGAAATATATTCCTAAAATATCTAAACAAAATTCATAATTAAGGCAAAGTTTAGATGATTGAATATCATAACTAACAGTGTGTTATGCATATTATATTTTCAGTCATTTTTCATATTTTATTTTAATTCAATTTTTCAAAGTGACTTTTTGAGTTTTTATCCAATCAACTTTAATTTTTTGATTTGGGAGATACACTTCTTGTTTTTTCAAGCTTTTTATTTAATATACAATCATACAAATGAATAGTACACATTTAAAATTATAATTTTACTTATTATTATGATTAGTATTGTTTAATTTTTTTTAACTACTACTCCTGAACTTCTACTTGAAAACTAGTTTTTAAAAAAATATAAAATAAATAAACATTGTACAACCAATAAATTGTTCGCAAAAAACAACAAAAAGCATAATATGTATTATAACTGTTTATCCTAATATGTATTCAATTTTCTATAACTTTGGTTAAAATGAACATTTTACTTAGATATATTAGAAACATATTTGTGATAACTGATAACTAATAAGAAAAAAACTAAATTAGATTTTTTTAATATTCACAATTATGTTCCTCTTTTATAAATTATAAATATCAAAATAATGATTAATTGATTGACTACTCACCCACCCATAGAGACACCAATTCCACCTAAAATTGTATTTGGATACTTGCTTTTTATATGACCAACAATTTCAGTTAAGTCATCAATATTATTAGCTGAATATGTTCTTGGAGTCTAAAATAAAGAGAAACATAATTAATTTGAATTGGAAATGTTATTTAACTTATATCCAATTTTTAAAATTTAAATATGATAAGCTTTTAAAAATTTAGGAGATTAGTAGAAAAATACAAATGTAAATGTACATAATACATCAAAAATACTGGTTTTTATTCTTTAAATAGAGTGACTATTTTTATTTTATATATAAAAGTACTATATACTATATAAACTATACTATACTCAGAGACGGGCAAAATTCATCACTTAATGTATTTGAAATATAAAATACGTATTTGACATAATTTTATCAAATATAAAATACATAGGTATAAAAACACATTATGACTTCATATGAATAATTTATATTGTTATTAATTTAAAAAGGAAAGACAAGAAATAAAGTCAAATGAGGATGTAGTGGGAGGGGATAAATGAAGTGACTAGAGAGAACAAAATAAGGAGTGATTATGTAGAGTAGCTTCGATGGTTACAAAATGAGAGGAAATAGATTTAGATGGTTTGGGTATGTATTAAGGAAGGAAGAAGAAGGAGTAAGATTACCTAGTAATGGAAAGAGGGGAGAGGAATATCGAAAACGAGGTGGAGGATGTGATGACAAGTTTCATCTTGTTAATCTGAAAGAAGTATATCATGTATATTGTTATATATTTGAACAAAAAAATTGCTTATGTGACGAACAATATCGTTTTAACAGTACGAAAATGATTTGGTAAAAAATTGTTTTGGCTGTATTATTTAGTTATGTGCATTTTTTATTAAAGATATGTATTTGGTATTTTAAATACTTAGAATAAATGTAAAATGTATTTTAAATACAAATACAAAATACAAAATATTAAATGTATTTCAAATATGTATTTTAAATACTAACCATCCCTGACTATACTATACTATATAAGTAAGTACTATAAAAACAAAAAAAGTTATTTAAAAATATGTGTTTTACACACATATATATATATATATATAATTGATTTTTGTTGTTGGTTATAATTCATAAAATAGTATATGGCCTGTGAAGGATGTGAAGACACTACACGTCCAATTTTATAGTAAAAATGATAAGAAAAATAAAAATCTAACAATTTAAAAATATTTAAACACATTTTAGAAATAATTTTAAAATAGTCCTGTATTAGCATCACTTTTAGATTCTGAGTGAAGAGAGTGAAGAGAGAATGTATTGGTTTTATGATGATGTGTTTTTATTTATTTATTTATTTTTTTTTTTTATGTCTATTACTAAAAAATCTATAAGAATAAGTGCTCCAATCATTACATGTAGCACAATTTTCTGATAGCAATTACATCTAGTTGGTACTTTAGAGAGTCATTTTTAGATTTTTAATTTTTTCAATAACGCGGAAGAAAAAACCATAAAAAAATTTGCATAAAAATCAGTAAACACAATTGTAGTAAGATTCTTCATAACTCTTGAGAACATTGATGCTAATGGCATGAAATTTTCACCACAAATGTATATACCATATACGTAAAATATTAATACAAGAAACTTTACCCTTTTTTAGACTATTTATTTATAGAAATATGCAAATTAAAAAATTTAATTCATAACAGGCTTAGTTTTAGTTTTAAGACCTGAAGATTGAATATAGTTCATTTTTAAAAAATGTTATTTCAGTATTTAGGTTTTCAAACATGAGTTTACAAATCGACTTTATATCCCCCCCATTGTGTCAGTCAATCCATCTATCCGTAGTTACTAATATATATTATAGTTCCAGTTACTAAAAACATTGTTGATTTGGTTATTAAGAAGATAGTATTGTTTGGTATTTCTAACTTATTTTTAATATATATTATAAGTTATAACTACAAATTAATAAAAAAAAAACTAAGTTTGGCTTATTTTAAACACATAAATCCATAGATACATATTTCTGTTCATTTTATTGTGTAGGTATTAAGAGGACGCAACACAACTGCTTTTTAAGGGATTCAGTATATGTAGATAATTTTTATGAAATTTTTTGAAAAATGAAAATCTTAAAGTTGAAAAATATACAAATATATTTTAAAAGTAATTTAAAAATTGTCCTGTGTCAGTACTATTTTTTATTGTTGTGTAATCAAATGCCAATCAAATAATTGATAATTATGATTTTCTAAAAAGTTTAGACAAACAATACACCTAAGCAAAATTAAAGAAGAGAAGGTAAACTGTGTTTTCACTAGATAGAATTAAAAATAAATTAATATACAACTTTTTATGAAGACTTGAAATTAACAAAAATCTTTTTTTACAATCAACTGTCATTTATTAAAAAAAATTATTCACAAAAAATCATCTAATGAAAACACAGACAACACCATATGAAACTCAAAATTGTTTTAAAAATTTTAATCGAATTGATTTAACACCATTAATTTATGGAAATGTGGAGACCATTTAAATCTAGGTGTTGGATCCTCTTAAGATAAGGAATATTTACGTTATGACAGTAGAACTTATATAATTATTATATACCTACTACTAAAATTAACTTTTAAAACTACAATAACTTGATTCCTAATCATTAAACTAGAAGTCAGAAATAAGGTTCACTCCAAAATATTGTATCATATAACTTTATAATAGTTGTTTTAACTCTAAATCACTTTAAGAACCAGTTTTACAAATAGGAATGTCTGAATTCCCTCCATGCACTAGTGATGATGTGCAGTTGATTCCATCTGGCACATAGTATAAAAATGCTTTATTTTTAAGTGGCTAACCAAACTAGAAATAAATTTTTTTTTTGTGGGATATTTATGTAGTTGTTTAAATAATTTAATTATAAATTTGTCATCTGCCAATATCATATTATACAATAAATAAATAAAATAACATTTTGTATAAATACGTATTTACCACTGAAAATTAAAAGTTACAATCTACATTTCTAAAGAAATCTTCTTTTCCTTCACTTTCTATTTCCCAATTATTTGGGGTTGGCAACATTTTCAAGAAAACCTAATATTAATAACCATTTTAATTAATGATATAAATCAAAACACGGATTGTATGTATGTAATTCTTATTTAAAAGGATAAGTTTAATTTACCTTCAATTCAATACCACCAATCCCTCTATAATTGAAAACGACAATCCGGAATCCAGATTTTTGTACTGCCAATGATGTAGCTCTGACATACTCACATTTACTGTCGCCAGTTAATCCTGGTAAAAACAAAATTGTAGTGTCATCCATATTATTAGGATATTCAGTTGGTTCCAACCAATCCAATGCTACTTCACCACCATCCTTTAATGTAAATATTTCTCTAAAAGAAAATCAATTATAATAAGTAATTAAATAAACGCAATTTATTAATAGAAGAATATACATCATATCAATATATCATATAAAATATTTTATACTAATAATAATAAAATTACTGTATATAGTGTAGCTACCTTGTATACAGTGCTGGAGGTACAACAAATGATCGTATCAAACTTGCTAATACACTTTGAAACCTAGCTTCAAAACACCATATTGTTGGCCAATATTTTTCATTAATAATTGGAACATTTTGGCAAATAAATGTTTTAAATCCACCATTTTTACAGTGTATTCTAGGTTTCTAAAGAATAAATATTAATTAATTCTATATTTATTATTAATATATTAATTTTTATGTTTTTTTTTAAATATTTTTATGTTAATTTATTAATTAATAAATAAACAAATCATTTAAATAATCATGTATATTGTATATTTTATATAAGTATATCAGGTATACTATACATAGAATGTATTTTCAACTTATATACTTACGACCTATTCAATTATTTTAAAGCACAAGATATAATAGTTTATGATTTTATATAATAGTATGGTACACAGACATTTGGTTTTCGTCATTTAGTGTCACTGTTGTTATCAGACATTATGGTCCCCATAATCTTGATTAACTATTTTATTTTAGTAAATATTGTATTAAATACATATGTATAAGGTAGGGATCTTAGGTGCAGTGGGTGCCTCTCCAAATTTTAAAATTGATTATTTATAACAAAGGTATTCAAATTGTATGTTGCGACTCCAAAGGGCATTGCGAGTGATAATTAAGGGAGCTGTGGCTAAAAGAGAAAAACATTTATATAATCATCTCATTATCATGTTAATTAGTATCTTCATTGATAACCCAATTTTGGATACATGTAAAATTACAGTACCCTGGCCAACAAAAAAATTGATTGCATACCTATCCCTATGTCTTATTTATGTGAGACTTGATTTTCTGCTTTGATTGTTATTAAAACAAAATACTGATCGAAGATGAATGTTGAAATACGACGAGAATAGCTATAACTAGATACATATTATAAATATATACAGAGTTGGGCAATATCACAGATACATATATTTTTGATACGTATCAAAGATACAATTGAATCTTGTATCTTGTATCATGATACATATTCTGAAAGTATCTTGTTCCTTGATAACATTTTTCACTATCGTGTATCTTTTTATAAGAAAATATACAAGATACATCTAATTATAGGTAGTCGATAATTACAAGGGCTCGTAAATTCATTCACTGAAAAACGCACAAATAAGCATACAATAATGCACTAAAATCTGGCAAAATTTACATTAAAATATACACTAAAAAGTTCGGAAGTATGCATTTATATGCACTAAAGTTCTAAAGTTATGCACTTAAAGCATACTCAGGAAAAAATTTAATTAAATTTGATTTTTTTTTTACATACCTAAAAAACCTATTTTTCATCTAAAATTACCTAATTATCCACTAAATTTTTTTTGAATATCTGAAACTTATAACGCCTATACCGATTTACATAATTGAATTATTGACTACAGTCAAGTTGTTGGTACACAAGATCTATTTATATACCTATCTTGAAAAAACAAAAATATAATATACCCATATGATTTAACAAATAAAATTACTATAACATCTATAACGCCATTAATTTTCATATTTATAAACCAGCATAACATTATAAATATAATATATTTTCATTTTAAAAAGTTCGTTTTCCTAATAAAATACATAGAATATATAAATCCAAATATTCAAATATGCATTAATAGCAAAATAACTTAAAATATGCATTAAACATGCAAAATAAATTTCATATTCTGATTCTTGCACTTTTGAATCGGATTTCTATCTCACTTAGCATGATGTAGTATTTAACACATTTGATATGCATTTGAAATGCATCAACTTACAAGCCCTGGTCATTTAATTTCACCTATTATAAAATGTATACCTATAATAATAGGTATATTTTATACCTATCATAAAAATAAAACAATTATTTTGACATTTATTGTTGATTGTTAATATTGACAGCAACTCGAGATTTATTTATAAAATCACGAAATTATAAAAATATACAATATAATTTTATATAAAATTATTTTGAGCACTTGTCACTGAAATACTTTATTTATGATTCTATAATATAATTCATTTTATTTGTATATTGTTATTAATATAATTTTAAGAAATATTCAACATAATAAATATGTTTTTTTTTTTATAAAAATTGTAAATGTAACTATAATTTTTACTATAAAATAATAATTATATTTTTGAGAGTACCTATTTTGTATCTTTTCTACAAACGAAATGTATCGTTTATCATGTATCTAGATATTTTTTTTATAGTATCTTGCCCAACACTGAATATATATATATATATATATATATATAATTTCTAAACTAAAACTAAGATTTGAACATCTTAAAAAACACAGATAAGTTCATCCCTCTCACTGATTATTTAAAAAGTAATAATTTCATCACTCCTTATTTTGTTCAAAAATATTTAATTTTTGTTTTCTATGCATTACTATACCTTTTGTCTAATAAATAATAATATATTATAAATATATAAATAAGTAAATACACTCACACACCTACCTACCCATATAAACATTTTTTTCATTACTAATTTAACCGGCAGATTTTTGTAAATAAATTAGGAACCGTGGGTTAACATTTTTTTAATACCTCTGACCTGAAGTATAAAATATTATATTATGAAAATAGGGTCAGAGAGTCAGTAAACAGCTTTCTAATAGATAATTTATTCTAGTTTATATTTTTTCCAATAATTTTCACCCACAAATCTTTCTCTATCTAAATTAATTTCAAACAAACACAATCTTCATTCATTACTTGCGCAGCATACACAATATACGTATCAGACACATAATAATATTGTGCAATATAATTGAGTATCTAGGAGTCTTTTAATAAACTGACAATATAGGAAATTTACGTTCTACAATCTTCCTATATTATCAGTTGGTTAGATAGAGAAAGCAAATTTGGGTATAAATAATGTGTAATTTATTGGTAAATATAGAAGAAAAATTTATATTTTGTTAATGATTAACTAATTAATATGAAAGAGTTTATATTTCAGAAATAAAATTTAAAAAATCTTCTCCTAAATCTAATTTTGCTAAGCACATCTTAGAATGTAATCATAATATATATTTCAATATAGAAAAAGATTTAATAATATTAAATAGCAAAAAAATATATATATGTAAATTCAGTGTTAGAATAATTACTCATTTATAATGAAATAAAACAATAGTTTTAATAATATTTTAAATATACAAACTAATTTTAAAGATAATGCTATTTATACCTACCAATACATAATTTTCTAAGAACTATTTTAATATAGCTGATACTAGAGAGCCTAGATAATAATTTATTATTAATTTATTATCTAGGCTCTCTAGCTGATACTAGTCATCATTTAATCATTTAGGTATTTCTTATTATTCGTATATTCTTAATTTATTAATTTTCATATTTTTTTGTATTTGTTTTTTATTTTTTCTTATTCACTTGTAACATGATAACTTACAGTCGAAACTAGTTTTTACTTATAATCTGTTTTTGAATAGGTATTCTGCACATATTTTTATTTTTATATATTATTTTTTACAATAAGTAAATATAATATAATAATATATTAATTTTACTTATACATATATTGTTATTTTTTAAATGTATATTAGTCTAAATGTATGTATAAAAAAAACTGATTACAACAAAAATCCCATCATAATATAATGAATATAACGCATAACAAATGTATAAATATAATCCAATAATGTTGTTATAGTAAACATTTTAAATAAAAATATGTTTTTAATATATGCAATTACTTTTAACATAAAACAAACAAAAACAGATAATAAGAATAATAAGGTAATGTACCTTAATATATAAATAAATATATTTCTTTTTTAATATGATGAGCGTTTTGTGATCATAAATTTCATATTATTGTGATAAATAAACAAACAAATCATCATTAAATTATACAAAAGTAATTGAATCTTACTTTGACTGCAAACATTAAGTAATAGTTTACAAATCCCAAGGTAGCAGTCAAGCCAATGACACATGAAGATGAAAACGAACTGAATTCAGTAATGCTATTCATTAAAATGTCCATATTTTACTAAACTCATTAAAAAAATCAAAAACAAATATTAAAATTATTGATTAAACAATAGTTAATAAGATTTTTTTTTATAAAATCATGTAAAAGATGCAAGTAGGAGTAGGTAGCTACAACTATCAGACAATACTATTACCTACATAGGTACTAATGAATACAATGATATCAAACTTATGAATAATCTATAATAATACATAGCTACCTACTATAAATTATAATCGCATGTAATTATAATATAATGATTAATTTTTTTCATGATAGATTATTTTCAAACAAATTAATAAGTACCATTATATGCAATTTATTAAGTTTACCTTATCAAATATGGAATGGAAAATACTTTAAAGGTCGGTTATACAATTATTAATTATTCGAATGTTAAAACTCCATAGAAAAAGTAAATCCATATTACATATTTTATACAACCAAATACTTTAAATCCTTACAAAAAAGTTCTCTGATTATAATATATCAGTTTTAGGTTTTCTTACGTCCTACTAGCGCCTTCGTGGCAGATTATTACACTACTATAGGCTTTTATTTCCCGTGATACTATATTACAAAATAGATAGCGCTGTAGTGATGTGAGATTTTAGTGGTTTTGGGAAGAATCTACAACTCTACGGATGTCTTCATACACATCGTGATCTAAAGCCATGATGTTGACCAACTTTACTCTGTGTTGCCGCTTTGCAATCTGTCAATGCTATCAAATGGTATGAAAAATTATATTTGTAATGTTCAATCAATCCCTATACATAATAAATATGTAGATTTACAATATATTTAAAATCACACACACCAAAAACAGATTTATTTGATAAAAATTACTAACTTGATTTAAATATATTATAAAATATTAGGAAGGAAAATAATGACTTGTAGTTTTCATTATTTTTCTTTTGGAAATAGCTTAAAATAAATAAACTATTTGGGAATATCATAAAAACAATAATTTTATATAAACCATGTTCATAAATATATTACTCTGAAATTATATGATATATATAATATATTTTGTCAAAAAATTAATAATTTTTGTATGGAAAAGCTGCCTTTATTATTATTATTATTAAATAACATGCTCATTCATACAACAATCATAAAAGATTCAAATATTTTTTTTACACAGCAAAAAACATATAAAAGAAAATGAAGAATTTCTTATTTATATTTTATTTTACGCTCCAAATTTTTATTTTACTGTAATTCAATTCAATTACTAAAAATATGTTATATATTATGTATGAATGGAGCAAAAAAAAATTAAATAAATATTATTTGGTGTTTCTAAAACCTACATTTTAAAATTAAATTATACCATACTATTATTAGACAAAAATGATACAATAATAAATAAATAATAAAGATCACATTTAAAATTCAATAGTAAATACTAAATACATCATAAATAAAATGTTACAAATAATTGAAAAATATAACAACAAAAGAATAATGATAAAACAACATTAGTTACTATATTCTATCGACGGTTGGTCTTATAAAATAACAATACATTTCAATAATAATAATATTAAATCAAACAGATAGATATAATAGTTAATAAATATAAATAAATAATAATATATTGTGATAATGGATTTACTTAAAAATGATCATTATTAATAATAATAATGATATAATATATATATATATATATTAAATGAAGTGTACTTATCTGTAAATAATAACAACTGAAGGCATTTTAAAATTACAAATGATTAATATGATGGTGGAGATGACTTATGAACTGTATCCAAGAGCAATTGTAAACCAGCACGTTCTTCGCGTAAATCATTCAACTGTTTTTGCAACTCTTGATAGACTAGACGTAAATGAGCATTCCTTTCTTCTAATCTAAATAGTAAGATGTTTTATATTTTATTTAGTTTTAAACAGTTAACTCAATAAACATCTTAAATTTATTAATTACTTGCTAAATGATGATGAAGTTTCTAGTGGCTGTACACCATGTACTTCTGATCCAGTCGTAGATGAATTTTCATTACTTTGTGTTTCTGAAACTTAAGTATGAATGATATAAAAATTAAGTTAACAATTGATTTAATTTAATCATTTATTTAATAAATACATCTGCTATTATGTAGTGAGGTTTCTATTATCGCCCTACACATCATCTATTACTTCACTATTGCTGAATTTAAGGATTGGTTTTTACTCATTACCAGAAAATGGTGGCTATGAATTTGGCATAACATGTACAATGTAAGCATATTTTAAAAGAGTATCTTCTATACAATTGGGTGAACCATAGTAAATTAGTGTTTGGATATTTGGTATCTGGTAAAGTAAATATTGATTCATGATTTTATAATATTAGATATGTTTAATAACATAGAAATACACATGTGAGCAGCTATCTATTTTTTATTTCAATCAATAAGTACAAATTAACAACAATCAAACAGTGTTATATAGTAGCATAGTACCAAGGAGGACCACCTTCCCCCCTCCTCAAAAAAAAAAATATTAACTTGTAAAATATATATATCAGTTTAAAACTGTATTAATATACTGTTTTTCAAATTTGTTCAAAATTACGTGTGAAAACGGTAATATCAAATCTACTCTACTACTGAAAAAGTGTATTATTTAGATTTTTGCTCATCAAAAATTATATAGGTATCTACTACATTCACACCCCATGACTGTATTGGTAACGAATTTTGAATAATTATTAATAAATATAAATAAAAAATTTAATTTACGTCATAGTATTCATAATATAAGATAACACAAGCGCCTGCAGGTTATACATTTGATATTCATATTATGATTATCATATTATGATACATCATATTATGATCTTTGTTTCTTATATAATATTTTACCATAGATCAACGGTGCTTGTTGGTTGTGGTGGTTATTAATTAAGTAAAATATTATTTTGATTTTTTCACATGCGAAAATTGGCTTTATTTAAGTGGAATAATTTGTTCAAAATTAAACAGCCTTATATACCCATTTAAATCAATGATTGCACACTGAAAAAATCTCACAAATAAAAAATGTTTTCGTCTGCGATCATTACAGTATATTATTGAATATTATTACGTCATAACGTAATATTTCCTACAATGGTAGATTTGAGGGGGGAAGATGTGGTGATCGCCACCCTTCTTTAAATTTTTTTATCATTATTTGAGGAGTATAAAATAGATTTTGAATAAGGATTAGCCCTTTATTTCTTAATTATTTACCTCTGATTGCCTATGTATGTTAATTCCCCAACCCACAGAAAATTTTTCCTACTATGCCACTGGTATTACATGAAGCAATTTCAAATTTTAATTGTAAATTACGAAAAACAATCAATAGTTAGGTAATTTTATCAAATAAAATAAACCCTTTTTATTAGTACTTTAAAAATATATTTAAATTAATTTTAGAGGTATTAAAAAATGTTTACACTCTTTATAACTACAACTTCTCTCTTAGTAATCGCAGAGTCAAAATTTATAAAAAATATGAGAGGTGAGAACTATTTACTATGCCGTAGCATAGAGTTTTTTTTAGTTAAAAATTTCACGATTTTTAATCGTGGATTTTAGGGTTTTAAAAAAATGTATTGAAAAAAAACTCCACGCTCGAGCACAGTAAATATTCTTATCTTTCATATTTTATATAAATTTTGTTTCTGCAATTATTCGAAGAAAAATTATAGTTATAGAGCATGAACGTAAATTTCTAACACAACAATAAAAAATGGTACTGATACATGACTATTTTAAAATAGGTATAATTAAATATTTTTAAGTTATTGAATTTTAATTTTTCTTAAAATTTCATAAACGTTTTCTGTACAAAGCCCCTAAAAAATCAGATGTGTAGCATCCTCTTAAGTTTTTAATTTTATGCTTGTTCCAAGCTATCCAAAGAAAGTTGGAATTGGAGTAATTATAATATAATTTCCATAAGGACGGATATGAGACAAAAATATATTTATTTAAAAAAATTCCTCCTCTATCCTTTTTAATGATTAGGTAGTATTATAAAAGTTTTTTTGCCATAATTTATGAATTAATACATAATATAAATACAATATATTATATAACTCAATATTTTTTAACTTCACATATAGTTATAAATAATTAATTATTTTGAGAAAAGGAACACAGAGCATATAGGGAAAGGCCAATAATGTAGCAGAGATGAGAATGTTAAGGATGAGTGAAGTGACTAGAGTGGATAAAGAAATTTATATATAAGGGGTAGTATGTATAGGAGAGGCTTCCTTAGATTGAGATGACTAGGGCATGTTTTAAGGAGGAATGAGACATACGGAAATATTGATGGTAAGTAAGGGAGAGGAAGTCCAAAAAGGAGGTAATAAAGAATGATTTGAGGTGGGTTGGTGGAAGTAAGAAGCATGTGGAGATCAGGTTCTGTGGAAGTTGAGGACTAAAGTGGCTGACCAAAATAGTTGGGAGGGAAAGCGAAAGGAAAGATTTATTTATCTACAATATAAGTAGATTATTAATTTTATTAGTGGTATTTTATTTATAAGGTGATATAACATGAACCATCATGCTCTGAATTACGCCGAATAAAAAGAAAAATTTAAAAAATGTCATACCCATAAATTTGTTTGTAAAAGATGTTTCACATGGATAGAAACCACTTATTCTATAATCACATTTATAAAACCAAATTTATACTCGATGTAAAAGAAAACATTTGCTGTGTCATAGAGTTTTTATTCTTTCAAGATAATAATTAATATTATTAAAAATTATATTTTTTAAAAATAATTTTTTTGATGTTTTTTCACACAAAAATAATTATTAGTCTTTTTGAAGAAATCTAAACAGTATGACACAGTAAGTTATCCTCTTTTCATAGTGGAAATTTAGTTCTTATCTATAATTATAGTTTTTTTGATTCTTTCTCCTGCGTAAAAGGGTTTTATGACAAAAATTTCAATTTTAAATAATATCATTTATTTTTTTTATTTTCCTATACGCACCATATTAAAATTAGGTTACCTCTGATACAGCGTACAGTGTCATCTGTGGAACATTGTATATGTTTTACTTTTGGTATGGCATCCTCTTAATAATATAATAAATAAGGTATTAAACTTAAAATTCTAAATTTGTCAAAAATTAAATCATGACATAGAGCATTTTTAATTTATTGAATTTTTGAAAAACTAATACTTTTTACATCTATAACACCTATATAATTATATATATATATATATATATATATATATGTATGTATGCATGCACATACATAATGTATATATTACAATTATAATTATAATAATTGTTTATAATGAACTACAACAATAAAGTTACATGTTATGACGCGAAAACTAAAAACATATTAATTTTTCCCACATAGATGCAACATAACAGTAGTGTAATTCAACAAAAATTATATTAACAACTAATTATTTTTTATAACTAATCATACATTTTAACTTATTAAATACCTATACATTTTTTAGACATAAAATAAAAATATATTGTTAATTGTATTTTATAGGTATTATATATATATTTATTATTTTAGCTAATAATTAATAGAAAGCAAATATCCCAATGAACCAAATGATCTAGAAATAAAATTAAATATTAAATCTAAAATAATAATTACGTGGTTTTTTGTAAATTTGAAAAGCACCAGGACACTGTGCAAAATCAGCAAATTGACCACATTCAGTTCTTTCACAATTTTGTCTCAGTCCATTCATTTCAATATTTGAATTCTAAAATATAAATAACTTAATGTTTTCTTATTAATTAGTTTAAATATTATACTACTTACTGGACTAGGTGTTATTCGTGGGGGAACAACTGGAGGTCCCTGAGTTGAACTTACAGCCCCAAATTTGCCTATATTTGTTATAAAGTATTAAAATTATAAATATTTTATGTTATAAATAGCCGGGTAAAAATTAATTACCGAGTTTATTGAGATCGAGAGAGGAACTACGCATATGAGAACGATATGGTCGTGGAGGTGGTGGTGGAGGAGGTTCTTTTTTTGCCGTTATAACTGGTAAGCTTGCAGGTCCGGAGTTCCTAAAATAATATAACACAGATGACTAATACAAATGTATTACTATTATTAATTATCTATAACCATATAACTTACATATCTTCACTATAATATGTTGATAAAGGAGGTGGAGGTATAGCACCTGGTCCTACATCTAAAATATAAATTTAAAAAGTAAGTATACAGACAATAATTAGTTTTATTATTTAATTAAAATAGTAAAAACAATATTTGAATTAAATCAAATAATTTTACATGTTTCATAACCAATAATTTAAATGTACATACGGCTTAGTTTTTTAGCTTGAGGCCTTTGAATTGATTTAATTAGAACCATTTCCTCAACATTGTTTGACACAATTTCTTTCTCTTGGTCTTCTAAACAATTATCAATACCAGGTGTAACTCGCACAGCAACAGGATGTAAAATTTTTGGATCCTAAATATTATAAATAATAACAAAAAATACTCAATAACACTATTCATTATCAATGCTTGAAAATTAAATGATAAACTATATTTCTGAAGATGTGTTTTAATAGACCATACAATACAAAAAAATGATATAGGCTCAATTAATTAATAATATATATAAATACATACATAGATAAATGGTACATAAAACTAAAATTTGTTTATGTCCATTCGTTGAGGAGCTAGAGCTCAAGAATTCTTGCTTTCTAGCTGAGAGACGTCAAAGATCATACAACCCGACAGGGAGGTGGTCTATGCTATTACATAGGAATCACTGACACGGTTTGAGATATTTATTTATATTTTCTGTTATATTCGACGAAGTCGAAGTCGTAGATGAAGTCTTGTGTGTTCTGTAATTGTTAGTTGTAAGTTTCATTGTATAAAAATAAATATCATACATAAAAATAAATATAAAATATTGAAAATACAGTATACCTCTGGAGATTTTAAGGAGTTCTATAAAAGACATTTTAGGAAAAATTAAAATGTAACAATTTAAAAATGATCCCGTGTTAGTACCACTTTTTTTTTGATGTGTATTTATTTCAAAAATATGTTTACATAAAACAAACAAACAATTATTTTGGTTGGTTTAGTCGATTATGAGTATACCTATTACAAAATTTTTAAATGACAATATTCGGATTAAACTTTAAAATACAATTTTAATGTGGTTTTGTTGGTTTGTAGGATCATATTTTTACCACTGTAATATCATTGATAAATACTAAATGCTAACAGATAGGTATGTTTTTCTAAATTAATATTTAGTCAACTTCTATGCTTTGAGTTTTCAAAATGTTACTATGTACCATCATTTATATATATATAGATAGCTACATACATATATACATACCTGTATAATAACACCAAATTTGTATTACTGTTAATACAGATGTAAGTATTTAGCTCTATAATACTTGTATAGGCACACTATACATACATATATACATATAATAACACCAAATTTGTATTATAGTTAATACAGGTGTAAGTATCTAACTATATAATATTTGTATAATTAATATAAATAACATATTATATTGCAGTTACACATATCTAAAAATAATCAATTTACTCGTAGATAATATTTTGTTTTTCAAAATTAATTTACTTTATTAATTGATGAACGATAATCAGCATAATATATATTTTATTGAAATTTTAAAAGTAACCATACAATAACCATTTATTTAAAGGATGCTCTATACACATATATTACACCAGTATAGCACCACTTTTCAGAACGTAAAACATATTTTAGAAGATGCATGTTTCTAGGAAAATAAATTTTTTTACGGCAATTAAATTTGCATAGAATTTATCAATCACTTACACTAACATTTAGCAAAACACACAGAATTATGAAAATATTATTAATTTTTCATTTTCGTAGAATATAACAGAATATATAAATAAATAACATAAACCCGGTCAATGATTCCTGTGTAAAAGCATAGGTCGCCACCATCGTGTATGATCTTATGACGTCATAAATAATTTTTAAAACGCTGTAACTCAAAAACACATAAAAATACATAATTGTACTAATATAAAATAAAAATTTTTTTTTCGTGTTGTATGGTCTTTTAATAATGTGTGGTGCAATCAAAGAAAATTTAATATTAGTGTTACATGTGATCTACTAATACAACACAGCAGTGGTGTACCCAGAGGGTGCTGAGGGGGCTGCAGTCCTCCCTGAAATTTCAGGAAAATTTAAAAATGCTTTCAATGTTCTGTCCACATATTTCGTAATCATATGAATTTAAATTGTAATTTATATGCAGGTCAATGCAAAAGTCTAAAATGTTAGTTTACATATTAAAATTTTTTTTTTATTTTCTTATCTTATTGGTTTTTAACAAAATTGTATAATATTCTATATTCAAGTGTGCACTGTACAGTGTTATGAATCAGTCATATTTATATATTATTGTCTCGCGTTTTCTTCACTGTTTCACAATATATTATAGCTACGGGCTGTGGTTTTCGTTTTTTGTACCATTGTGTACGTTGTTGACTGTTATTGTGTACAGTGTACTTGTATGTGTTACACATATAATAAATATATTAAAATCAAATAAAATGTCTGAAAAAAGGAAAACGCTAACCTTATTGAGTTATTTCACAAAAAACATAAGTATCTATATAAAATGTTGAGTTCATTTCATTTAGTAGGTGCAACTAATACATTTTAAAAACAATTACTAGGTACCTAATATTAAAATGTACTTTAACATAAATTATGTACCTATAAATAGATAAAATTAATATTTTTATTATTGATGTAAATCAGTAGTTCATTAACAAATTATAAAAATATAGAATCAAAATTAACCTATGGGTTGAGACTCCCGTCTGAATTTGCCAACCAGCAAAAACTCTTAGATCCACCACTGTGTACTGCATCTTCTCCTTCGCCTTCTCTCCCAGCTATTTGGGGTCGACCACCCTGGTCCTACACTTCCACTTAACTTTATCTCCCGCATCTTCTTCACTTACTCCCACCTTCCTCATATCACTCGCCATCACATCCCCCATCTCTTTTTCGGTCTTCCTCTCCCTTTCTTACCAACAACATGCATTTCCCTTACTAATCTTACTGCCTCAGTCTCTTCCCTCCTTAATACATGCCCGAGCCATCTTAATCTATTCTCTCTCATTTTGTCTACTATCGAAGCTACCCCTATACT
>JAIPRL010002371.1:0-29279 GCA_025469235.1 Pemphigus obesinymphae | reverse complement strand
CTATTATAAATATATCATATTACATTTTAAAATATGTATACCTAAGGGCACACTAAATCATATTATTTCTACATTTTATCTTCAATGTAATGTTAAACATAGGTAGGTACTGAGTAGGTATATAATTAATATTAAGAGTTATGTATACTACACCGAAGCTACGCTCAGAATCGTTTTATTGAATGCAATCCACCTAGAGTATCCTGCCCAGTAGCGAAGTGCATCCACCCATACTGACACCCGACGAGCCAAGTGCTTCCACCCCCTACTGACCAGCTTTTTTAATTTATGTAATCTGCATTTGTCATTATATTACAGTAATATAGCAAATTATTTTTGATGTAATTGCATACCGTATGATGATAAATTAATAATTATCAAAATAATCATATGGATTCTAGGATAACATTTCAACTAATAAAAATCTCCCCAAATTTTTCAGTTATCATAGAAATCAGTGAAGACGATTCCATAAAAATTAGAAAAAAAATATATCTTAGGTATAATGATGTAGCTAACACATTAAATTCAAATACTACTCTCACTTTGGCCATCTAAATAGCAAAATGATCACAATATTGTAACTCAAAACTGATCCATTTGTACCCATCTACTGATCAAGAATATGTGCATTTGTCTTAGTAAAAGGTTCACTTCCATTCGTCCATCAACAAATATCAAGACCCCAGTTAGTAAAAGAATCCGAATCAAGGTTTTTCTCCATCCAGATCAAGCCTTTCATCACACAATTCATCAATTCAGCAGATGTAATATATATCAATATATGGATGTTTTATTTTTTTGCATTTAAAATTAAGTCATTTATTTTATCTAGATAGTATTTAACAATTTATAAAAACACAGAAAACAAACAAATGTAATTTTGATACCTATAATAATAAAAATAATTTGTCAATACCTAATAAATGTGAATGAAGCCGTGTATGAAAGGGCGAGTACAAGAGTAAGTGTTGAGAAACTAGAGAGGACAAAATAAGGAAAGAGTATTTAAGAGGTAGTATAGGAATACCTTTAATAGTTGACAAAATGAGGGAAAATAGATTGAGATGGCTCGGGGATGTATTAAAGAGGGAAGAGATTGAAACAATAAGATTAGTAAAAGAAATATTGTTGATAAAAAGAGGGGAAAGAAGAAGACTGAAAAATGTTGTGGGGTGTAAAGGCGAATTATGTGAGAAGATAGAATAAGTGAAGCAGATAGAGTTAATGGAAGAGTAGGTCTAGAGTGCCCTCAAATAGTTGTGAGAAAAGGTGAAAGGGGAAGAAGAAAACCTAATAAATGTGTAATAAATGAAATTGCCACCCATGCAATTTTCAAGGAGTTTTGTAAAGACAAATCACAAATGTACGGAATTGAAAAAAACCTAATAATTTAAAATAGTTCCATAGCAATACCACCATTTATTATCATCTAAACATGAGTCTAAACACAATATTGGTTAATATAATTGTTTTCTCAAACCATAGTTAAGAAACTAACATTTGAGCTAAAATTAGTATTATGCCATCTATAAAAATCACTTTATTTTGCTTATTTAATCATTTTTTTTTAAATTTTAGGAAATAGGAAATTTTTCTTTGAGGTGGGTGGGTGTATTATTTTGGATAGTTGAATCGATTAACAAAATATAATTCGGCACCACTGCCTACAAAAGTACCTAAATGTAGGCTATCTTTTAATCTACCAATAATTAATTATAGCTTAGTATGCATTCTACAGATATAATTAAATTGTATAAATATAATATACATAAACTATAAATGTCATGTCAAGATTGTACCTGCATATCGTTTTGTAAAATGTACATATCCAAACTAACAGAATATAATAAATAATTTTAAAAAAAAATGTTTAATTCAATACTTTAATTTACCTCTTGTATTATAAATATTTATTTAAATGTATAATTAAACATTTTAGTTTAGAAAATGTTGGTTGGCCATAATATACTAAATTTGTACATCATCTTTACGTTTCTTTTTAAAATAATAAATTTGCTTATTATGCAATATAAATGAAATATGAGTGATAGGTACTTAATTAGTAAATATCAAAAATAAATAAATTTACTATGCTAATACCACAGAGGTGCAGAATATCTATCAATTAAAATCAACGAATCGGGAGACGGGAAGCACAGAATATTATTTTAGTTCGAGTATACAACAATAAGAAAAGATAAGAATTTGAAGAGAAAATACGATAGCGGCGGCTCAGCGAAGACCAACCACAACCCGCACACTCCTAATTTTGTGTTTTTGTCCATTCGAATCAGGAAAACGGGACATAAAAAGAGTCGTAGAATAAATGGGCAATACGGACAGTCATCATGGGGGAAAACATTCATTTGCCCTATCACCCCCCCCCCTCAAATCCGCCACTGCTCCTCACTCTTGTACTCGCTCCTTTATACATATCTTTAATAATGTTTACATACATTTTTGGTACCTAATCCTTTCTTCATTAATGCCCATTTTAAGATCTCCCTAGTAACCCTATCATATGCCTTCTCTAGATTAATAAATACCATACACAATTTCCTTTCTTCATACTTCTCTACAATATGTCTTACACAAAATATTAGTTTCATTGTTGATTTCTAGTTACGATTGTTTCACTTCCTACCCTTTTATCTATTATCTTTTCCCAAATCTTTATACTGTGACTTATAAGTTTTATCCCTCAATAATTTCCACAATTCTGTATAGCTCCTTTATGCTTAAATATTGGTACCACACAACTCTTCTTCCATGCTTCGGGAATTTTTCCTTCAACTAGTACTTTATTAAAAAACTTTGTCAGCCATTCTATACCTAAACTTCCTAATACTTTTCATACTTCTACTGGTACTCCATTTGGTCCCACAGCTTTCTTATTTTTCATTTTTCTTGCAGTACTCTTCCGTGATTAAATCCACCATATACCCAAATTCTACTCTACTCCTACCCCTTTCCTTTGTTAACACCCTCCTATCTTCATTTTTTATAAACCAAACATTTCTTAAGTCCCTGGATTGTTTTTCTCTTTCCTTAGCAAGCCTGTACACTTTTTCCCCTTTTAAGCATTATATAATTTTTTTCACATATTCACCCCTCGCCAAATATTCCTTCAGGGCGGGCCTAGTGACATAACTTCAAGCGTACAGAAAATAGAAAAATCATAACTTATCCTAAATGTACATTGAAATAACATTGAGTAAATTAAAATTAACATACTTATTCTACACGTTATATAGGTAGGTATATATGTATATTATATTTATTGTGCTTTTTTGGTGTAAATAACAATTTAATAATAATAATAATTTAATAATTTAATAACAATTTCACAATTTGGTGACTTCACACCTTTTTCACATATTCCCGTGAATTATTATGACTAGGTGCGTCCCGATAAAACATTAAACTTGCAAAACAGTTTTTTTTTTCAGTAAAATAACGCATGTGTGACGTCCTCTTAAGCAAGGCCATCATCTCAAGGGGTAACAAAACTTTAGGAATATAAGTCAGAAAAATTAAGTCCAATCGGGAATTAGTAGGTAATTTAAAGTTTTATTTAAAAGCCCTGCTCTTAAGAGAATGGACATAATACTCACATTTACTGTCTCTGTATGACAAGCTTAAACAACTGATAATATACCTACTAAATTTGAGTTCAGCATTTTTATCATAACTACAACATACTATAACATTTCTAATATTAGAGTAATGATCTATTAGCAAATTTATTAAGGAGATCATTAGCTATGCTGTCATCTACAAAATTTTTCTTTTTTTCAAAATTTTAATTTTAAAAAGATATAGGTATATTTATCAACATTTTTGCGATTTAAAAACAATTATATCTCTTTCCAAAATACTTTATACATATAGCATCAGTGTCATGCAAAAAGTGATGAAGTGTATTTTATAGTTTTTGGTAATGACTAAATAACTTGATCAGTTATGTTCAAAAAAATATTTAGGTAGGTACCTACCTATATTCAATATTCAAGCATTTGGTCATAAACTACTTTTCAATATCTCATAAAATATACATCATAGCAATTGGAATTTTTTCTGTAGGTACAACAATAGTACCTATATTTACAGTCAAAACAGTACATTTAAAAAGGTTTTTGCACTTGATCACTATTTACATGACACCAGACATAGGTACTAGCTTACAGCTTAATGCGTCCAGAATTACTGATTTTATAACCAATCGTCAGAAAATCGGTAAATTTGTGATACCTACCCTATTATTAACCTATTAACCTAGGCAATTTATTTTAGCTAATATTTTAAAGAGGTCACTAATAAATTGCTCAAGTAGTTTTATAAAGTGTATAGGAAAACTATAATAGATATTTTTTCTAACTCAGAATATTTCACTCAGAATTTTGAAATTAAATATTACAAATAGATAGGTCCTCAAACAAATTCAATATCAAATAATTACTTCAAATATATATAGGTAGGCATGACAAAATAGATAGGTAAGTCAGCACCAATACGAATTTTAGTCCGATATGCGCATTCCCACTTCTCCGTTTTTCATTCAATTTTGTGGTGACAGCTTGGAAATGTATGATCAATATAATTCCTATTGTAACCAATGAGATAGGGAGAATTTAATACACAGTAAAAAGTAGAGATACTTCAGAGAGATGTGCGTATCACAATGTTGCTGACATACCTACCTATTTTGTCATGTAGGTAGGTACCTACCTAAAATCATACGATTCATACATTACTGATAATAATATAAATACTGAACTATTATCTTCCGCAAACATGTGCTAATTTAAAAATTATATTATTAATTTTATTAATCCAAGTACAGATGATATCTATCATAAATTATGTTATAGAATGATTTAAAATGTATTTATTCATTCTTGTTTACTATAAGAACAAACACAATTCAATTTATGAATTCTTATTAATGATCAACAGGTAGGTTAGATAAATGCAAAAATAGATTAGGTACTGAATTCATAAAAAAAATTATGATTTAACAATGATAACAGTTTGTTACTTGGTCCGTGCCAATGAACCCAATTTTTATCTTGAACGCTGTTGGTGGGTGTTGGCGAATCGCTAGCCGTGCTCGAAGCCTCCGTCGCAGAACCGTTTCGTGTACGCTCTGTATTGCGTCCCGTGTCCAACATAACCGTTTGACTGTCCGTCATAATAATTATTATTCGATACTATTTCCCCTATAGAACGCGTAGAAAAATCAATGAAAAAAAAAATCGTAAAACCGAATAAATGACACATTATCATGGATATTGTCGAAACACGAAATTACCTTGTACGGTAAGACGCAAAACCATCATACGTGCGCTAAACGACTACGGTCGACATCGAAAACATCGATCGGACACATGACATTCGACGTGGCGAAAGACGAAAAATAAAACACGTACGATTAACAGGGCGACTTGAGTCCGCAGCGAATCGTATAGACTGAGTATAGTGAATACTGTACAGGTTACGGAGACGGGACTTACAAGTTACGGGTACGACTTGTACGGGAATTCACGAGAATTGTTAATTGAACGTATTATTATCAGTTAATTGATAAAAATAAATAAACAAATTGTATACCGGATTGTTAATCTATGGTGATACTGGTGGAAGCGACGTCCGTCGACGCCCGGTCACAAAATTATTCTGTGACCCGGGTTCCCCGATCGTCACTAACTTCTGTACCCATCGTTATTCGTTGTCCGACCACCGGTTGGCCACACTGACGAGACCGTTCGCGGCGGTAGACCCAACTCACAGTTCGCCGTCCTCTTCCAACCACCTATTCGGCGTTTTACGTTTATCGTCTGTCTTTATTTTTACGTGTTTTTGGCGCGATTTATTGTTTTCTTTTATTTTATTTTTCCCAACTACCAATTGGGCTTTAGACGTCCCGTAAGATTTCGTTCGCTCGTGTTTGCGTTTGCGCGTTTGCGGTCGCCGGCGAATTCCTGATTGTCCCGTCGTGTGCCGCCACGAAAACGTCAAGTTAACCAGAAGACTACACGGTGCTCGTGTGATACAACGTATTATCTGCCGGTGACGAACATGGGCGACAAAGAAGGAGGTAAGTGCTCTCGTTAATTATTTCAAGAAAATTAGTTTCCGTACGGTACGCATATATGCATTAACCGACACGACCGGCTGTGGCTGTTTTTGTGTTTTCAGATACGTTCGACGAGGCGGTCGAGGAGCGTGTCATCAACGAAGAGTATAAGATATGGAAGAAGAACACTCCGTTCTTGTACGACCTGGTCATGACCCATGCACTTGAATGGCCGTCGCTCACTGCCCAGTGGCTCCCGGATGTTACTCGGTAATAACATTATAAACCTTCTGGTTGGGTTAACTTATATTTGTGCTACTCAAGCAACTGCCGAATAAAACAACAAAATACCTGTTAATATATATGGCATATCTATTATTACACTTATCGTCAATGTTATCTGTACCCATGTATCATAACCACGTACACTCGTTGCAATCATTTTTATTATATTACTTTTGGTCTGTGTGAAAGTCCTAAAAACAATATATGGTAAAAAAATCAATAGTTTTAATACGTTAATTGTGCAAATTTATTTATGTAGTTATTCATGATCGAGCAACCAGACTATACAGCAAATTGGGACGTGGTTTTAGATTATATTTTTTTATTTTATAATTCTATAAACTATTTATTAACCTACTATATACTATGTACATGAAAGATTAGATGACCAAATATTTCACACAACGACAAAATATTAAAATTAATAAATTTAAACACTTGATTTGGATTATCAAATTAATTGGTTTTTATTTAATTAGTACACGCACACACAATAAAATAACCGTGTTAGTTCACAAGTATTTAAGGTTTAAAGTCATAAATATTCTAAGAGCTCAATTATAATAATAAGATCAAATAAATTATTAATTTTTCATTATTAATAAAATAATATGTACCTAACTTTTTTCTATCATCCATTATACTTAGATTATAATATACCTAATTATAATATAATATAATAGTATCTTTTACTATTTTATGATATTTATAAAAAAAAAAAATGTATGTTCTCAATATTAAAAATATTATAATCACAAGGTGATATTTTTATGGGACTTTTTTAGGGGGAAGTAGAGCATTGTTTTTCCTTAAGAGGACGCTATACACCCAATTTTTAAGGGTTTTGTATAGGCAATTTTGAGAGGAAAATCTAAAAAAAAAAATATTTAATTATATTTTAAAAGTAGTTTAAAAAAATGCATGTGTCAGTACCATTTTTTATTGTTGTGTTATCACAATATTTGTTAAAAATCATGTTCATGCTTTATGACTAAAACTTGTATTGTCGCCGAATCAAAATTTATACAAATTATGAATGATGAGAATATTTACTATGGCATAGCGTGGAGTTTTTTGAAAGCCTAAAATCCTGAAATTTAAAAAAAAATTGTAACTAAAAAACTCCATGCTACATAGTAAATATTCTCATCTTTTCATATTTTGTATACATTTTTACTCTGCGATTACTAAGAGAAAAGTTGTAGTTATAGTGTGTAAACATACTTTAATACCACTAAAATGGGTGTATAGCATCCTCTTAACTCCTCCCCATAAGAAATTCTGACTACAACATAAAAATGTATCTTAGTTTTGTATTATTTCTATGATTATATGACAGCTATATATGAACTATAATATGTATTAAAACCTTTATATTATCTTTATAATTTATATTCTTTTAAAAACAAAATATTCTCTATAAAATGAGCTAAATCAGAGGGAATTTGAGTAAAATTTTCCCCTAAAATTAAGAAAACGCTTTGAAAAACAAAAAATAAGCAATAAAAACAAAATTTGTCAAGATACAAATAGTAGTAGTTGATTTATAGAGCCTTTATCAATGTTTCATTATTATTTTAAATAGTTTAAAAAAAAAAAAATACATACTTTAAATAGTACAAAGATAAATCATTGCATTATAAAACTATTCTGTAGAGCAAAGCTCGGTGTATTAATAAAATTTAAAAAAAGTCAATTATGACAACTTTATTTAGTTATTTCCTCTACGTTTATAAAATATTTCTGTTAAAAAAAGGTAGTTTTTCCTTACGCTTTATTAATTATTATTACCTACTGGAAAAATTCAAAAATAATTTAATAAAGTACCAACTAGTATCAATTTACTATCAAAAAGTTTTTATTCCAAACACCTCAACAACAACTCCTTCAACCCAATTAAATGTTTATAGACATGGAAAAAAAAACATATTAAAATCAAAAAATTGCTACGCTCATAGTCTAAAAGGTCATTTGCGTACATTTTCCCCCAAAAATTGAGAAATATGCCGCCGCATAAACCCCAAAATATTATTTTAACCTCTAAAATATAGTCTAATATGGAAAATGAAATTTTTTCTATGAATTCTGTGATCAATACATCTTCCACATTTATCACCTTCATCGGACTGCATACAATTAGTTAAAACATAAAAACCTAAAAATAGTAGAGAGCACTATATTATCATTTTCTGTCTGAAAATTGGCAATATTGCAGAATTTAAATTATGGCGTTTTGGTTAACTTAAGAGCTTAAACACCTATTATCAAATTTAACAAGAAAAATAATTTCAAAAAAAGTTACGGCGTTTTTAGTTTTTGTTATTTTTAAATAGCTTCAACTTTTTTGTCAGACAATATTTTACAAAAAGCCCGTACGGTTCACTTGAAAATAGTCCTCTTTTAATTTCATTATAGGTGTTTATACTCTAAATTTAACATAAACGCCAAAATTAAGTATCTTATTATTATTATATATTTTGTTTATTAATATTTTAAACAAACATTAGATGTGTATATTATAGTATAAAAATATATAAATAAACAATTTTTAAATTAGGAGGTAGGAATACAAAATGAATCTCTTGGTTTTATTTATGTAGAGGAAATTTAAAGAACATGTACTTATTGTTATAAATAGGAAAAATGTAATGCCAAAAACTTGAAATTTGCACCAAATATTTATTGTACCATAATATTGATGTGATAAAATTGAATCCTTTTTACCAATTTTGGTACCTAATTAACAATAAAATTAGGTAGGAAAAAAACGAAATTACCAAAAATGATACTAAATGATACTTTTAATGCATTTTTTTAATTTTTCAGGCATTTTTCTATATAAATTTTATGCTTGAAGTCTGTATGAATAAATTATACAATTTAGTCTAGAATAAAAAATTTTAAAAATATTTATCATCTTGTTCCGTTAATTAGTCACTTTTAGTACTTATGTAATTCTCAAAGTTTCAATAATATCCCCTTTATCGATAATACAGAAGTATAATATAATCGTATATAACCTCGATAACGTTATGTATGATACGGTATAAATAGACAATACCGGCTAATAACTAATATAAATCTAATTTTTAATTGTTTTTTTCTAAATAATACTCAAATCTGCTCAGAATTGTTTTTTGTTAAATTTATATGTATTTTTTATTATTGCGGCATTTTTAAGGCATTAAGTTGTTATTTTTTAGGGTATTAAAGTCCATGCTTCTAGTAATTACAAAAAAAATTCTAAAAGAATAATAATAATGTGTACCTCGTATTAGATTTTTAAAATACGACACTATCAGTCTATAATAAACTTGTAATCAAAACGTCTATAATACCTAAAATATTTATACATGATTTAACTATTTTTTACAAGTTTCATCATTATAATCTAAAAACAGATCTGGAAGCGTTACAAATTTTTTTTACCGTCATTTCACATATTCAAAATCAACTTTTTATAAATAAAGTTACAGTTTTTCTAGCATAAATTAATAAATATTTAAAAACAATATAGTAAATGTAAAAAGGGTGTTATAAAGAAAACTTCATTACAAATTAAAATCCTTTTACAAAATCAATATGGATGTACTAATGGAACTCGTATGGGGTGTTTTGAATAAAGATTTATCGAGTTACAGAGGTCCCTTAATATAATTGTATTACATACCAAATAATAATATAATTTTTATTAACTTAGATAAACTTAGATAAGTGTACAAATATATAATATATTTATTAATACTAAAAACTTATGAATATTAAGTTGGTGTATTAATTTTTTTGGATGGGTGAAGTCAATTTTCACTATCCAGTATTAAAAAAGGAATTTAAAAAAAAACAAGTGGACTATTTTTCTTCTGAAATGTTATATAATAATCATACAGTGTTATTCAAAATAATTACAACCTGCTATAGTTCCACAACCGTTGATCACAGGTTGACCACTGGAAAGAGTGAATCGTAAAATTTTTGTAAGTGCTAGTAGAAATTTTTTTTTTTTTTAAATGGCGGCTGTGCAAAAATTTGACAAAAGGGATTTTTTTCCCCATTAAACATTCACTTTTGTTGAGTACTTCTATTACTTAAACAGTTCTATGACATTGCTCAAGGGTCCGAGTCGAACATTGTAGTGGTTTAATTTTCTGTTAAATTATAATAAAAAAAAAGCAGTGTGTGAGGCATTCGTTTTTTTCATCTTTGTTTTGGGAAAAACTAAAAAGCGCGTGCTACTTGTTCTAAATGCGTCCAAGAAACTTCTACGTAGCAATTACAAAAACTTGACAATCTGCTTTTTCCGATAGTGTACACATAGTTTAATCGTTGTAATCAAATGAATCGTTTTGAATAAGCCTTTATTATAATTATTTGTGTTTATTAAAAACATACTCTCAGTAAAACCGATATGTACCACCACGCCACAGCGTCACACACATACGTAACAAAAATTACTCTTTTTAAACATTTAAAATAAACTAAACACTATATTAAAATTCTGGTTCCATAATTGTCTTCAGTGCGAAAGAACACATTTAATACCTTCAATAAAAACTCAAAAATATAGTTTCAATGTAGGTAGGTAAATTATAGTGAGAAGTGAGTAACTTTTACACATTTAAGATAAGCAATTATGATAAGCTTGGGGGCCTAATGACATCACGTGGCTTTTTTCAATTCCTCATAATTCATTCAATAATATGAGTAGACACATGAAACCTACATAATTTTTTTAAAATTAAACATACTTTCAAACTATAAAACTTTTTTTGTGTTTTGTACCCCTTTAGTTTTAAATTTGTATAATACCTACTATTAATTAGCTATAACTTTTTAAAATAAATTTCCTAGCCACAACCAACAGGAATAATCATAGAAGTGATAGCTATTCTATCTGAATGTTCAAATTGATTTTTTAATTTATTTTAATATTATACATTTAATACAATACGTTATCTTCCTTATTTAAATACATGTTGTTTGTTCATTTATATGTTTGTCAAGCTTAAATCATTCTAGAAATACTATAGATATTTCATTAATTTAAGAAATAATCATCCTAAATTCTTTATATAATCAGTTTTTTTTTTTTTTTTAGTCCGGAAGGTAAAGAGTATTCTATTCATCGATTAATACTCGGTACTCACACTTCGGATGAACAGAATCATTTATTAATTGCCAGTGTACAGTTACCTAATGAAGATGCACAATTTGATTCTTCACATTATGACGGTGAAAAACAAGGTACGTAAACAATTACAATTTCAAATTATCATTTATTTTAAATGTACCTTATTTTTTTTATAGAATATGGCGGTTTTGGCTCTGTAAGTGGTAAAATTGAAATTGAAATCAAAATTAACCATGAAGGCGAAGTTAACCGTGCTCGTTACATGCCTCAAAATCCTTGTGTAATAGCAACCAAAACACCATCAAGTGATGTATTAGTATTCGATTATACCAAACATCCATCAAAGCCTGATCCAAATGGAGAATGCCAACCAGATTTAAGGTATTTAATGACAGATAATAAATATTTTTTTAAATTAATTGTATGTGTTTATTTATTATACATTTATATAAAATAGATTACGGGGTCATCAAAAAGAAGGATATGGTTTATCATGGAATCCAAATTTAAATGGATATTTGTTGAGTGCATCTGACGACCACACTATATGTTTATGGGATATTAATGCCACTCCCAAAGAACATAGAGTTGTTGAAGCCAAAACTATATTTACTGGACATACTGCTGTTGTTGAAGTACTTAATAAACTGACTGTTCTATTGTTGATTTAATTTTAATCTCATATATACATATCTTTAGGATGTTGCTTGGCATCTATTACATGAATCATTATTTGGATCTGTTGCTGATGACCAAAAACTTATGATTTGGGATACACGTGCCAACAATACTAGCAAACCTTCACACACTGTTGATGCTCATACTGCTGAAGTGAATTGTCTGTCGTTTAATCCATATTCCGAATTCATTTTAGCTACTGGAAGTGCTGATAAAGTAAGATATATTCTAAATAAATTATGTATTATAAATTAACTAATTTATAGAGTTGGGCGAGTACCGTTTTTGTATACAAGTTAAGTATTAATTTTTTGATTCAAGTCCAGTACTCAAATATGATTTAATAGATAATTAATTATGGTCTAGCGAAATAGATCAAAGAATAAATAATGACAATCTATTTTTTTTATAAATTCAAACTTTATTTTTTAATTTTACAATTTGATGATTTGATTCTCCAATAAAACACCAATCGGTGAATAATTTTAAAAAAATATGAACAAAAAATGACTAATACTCAAATTTTCAAGTATTAAAAAAAATAATACTCTACTCAAGTATTTGTTTCAAAGTCAAATAGATACTTGCACAACTACTGATTTAACATAAATATGTTAATAAAAAATCAAAAAGAATTTTTTTATGGTCGAAACTAGTTGTGACCTATAGTCTTTTTTTGAATACTCTAGCCTCAATAAGTATATTAATTATTTATTTTTATAAACAAAAATTAGACTGTAGCTTTATGGGATTTAAGAAATCTCAAATTAAAGTTGCATTCATTTGAATCACATAAAGACGAAATATTCCAAGTACAGTGGTCACCACATAATGAGACAATATTAGCATCTAGTGGTACAGATAGACGTTTACACGTTTGGGATTTGAGCAAAATAGGCGAGGAACAGTCGCCAGAAGATGCTGATGACGGCCCACCTGAACTATTGGTAATTATACTTGTATATGGTATATTATGATTAATTGTACATTTATTGTGTGTTCAAATTTAGTTCATCCATGGTGGCCATACTGCTAAAATATCTGATTTCTCTTGGAATCCCAATGAACCATGGGTTATATGTTCAGTATCTGAGGATAATATTATGCAGGTAATTAAATTATTTATTATATAATATATATAATTTTGTATATTTTCTAATATTATTTTGAATTTTAGGTTTGGCAAATGGCTGAAAATATTTATAATGATGAAGAACCAGATGCTAGCAGCCCTGAAGTAGATGCACCTGTTCCTTAAACATTTATACAATGTATATTATATTAATTTTTCAACGTTATTTTAAGCTAATCATATATAGTATTTTTTAAATGAGTAAGTTAAGTATCTGAAATGTAAATATGTGCACCAGTATATTCTGTTATATTCACTATCTACTAGATAAATAATATCTGTCGTGCACTTAGATAAACCACTTTTTGATGGATATTTTATATTTTGCTAGGATATAATAATGTGAAATTCTATATAATAATTAAAACCATTTTATAAATTGAATTGATTTCGTAAATGATGACATAGGTAATAAATGTAATTTTTAATTTATTAATTTTTTTTATATATATATATATGTGTATGTGTGTGTATATTTCGATTTTGGAATAAACTCAAAATTGTAATATAGTCTGAAAAAATTATTGATTTTTATTATTGTACTACAAGTGAAAAAGAAAACCAAACAAATTAAATAAATAATAACAAAACAATGAACAGTTTTTTAAGTACGCATGCAAAATTAATAAGTATTTTTAGTCTTAATTTTAAATATAAAAAAAAATATATATACTTAAGTTTTTAATAGGTACATACATTAATTTAATCGGCTGCTAAGTTCAACTAAAAATTATCACATCTTTTCATTACAATCATAAATATTAACAAAGAAAAAAATCCTTAGAATATTAATCCCACTAGATTTTTTCCTGGTTTAGGAACAAAAAAAAAAAAAATTTACACAAATTTATATTATGGTTAAAAAAAAAATTATTTTAAACATAATGTCTTAACATTAATTTGTTCATTTCGATTTTATATTTTATAAAAATTGTGCGTTTATTACAACATAGATGCAGAAAAAGAAAATAATATAAAAATTGGAAGATCAAACAAATAAGATATTTAAATAAACCGAAGTTGAAGTCCTTTATCGGTCAAAAACTGAGGAAAATTACAAAATTAAAAGGAATAAATAAATGATTTTAATCAGTGCGAGAAAAAGTCATTTTAAATGTAAACAACATGAAATGGATAAATTTTCAAGGCCACCTATGTTTTTGTACCATATTTATAAAAAAAAAAAAAAATATACATCTTAATTCTAGTAATGAATTCTATAATTTAATTATTACAATTTTTTCCCTTTTTGATAATATATCAATGAGGTATCTAATGTATGTATAATAGTATTTATTGAGAAAGATAAAATTTATTTGCGTCGTCAGTTTTGAAGAACATGGTGATTCTGTTTGTAAATACTAAAACAAACAAAATAAACTATTATTATTATTATAACGATATAATAAATCAATCTTTTACTTTATTATGTATTATTAATACTAACTTATACTATACAATTATATTCAATATTCAATTTTTTCTTACAAAGACATGATATTTATTGTATAGCAAAATTACACAACGCAAAACAATAAATATGGAATTAACCTTAAAATTACAGTTCAATCGCCTATTAGCAATTTTGATGAGAATATTTTTTAGAAAATGATATATCTTTTTTGTAAAATATTGTTCAACAAAGCTACAGCATTTTTTTCTTTTAATAATATAACATCAATCATATGCATTAAAAAAATTCTGTTTATTTAACTAATTTCTAAAATTTTAAACAAGGATATATCAACTAATTAAAAGTAAGTATTATAACACAATAATATTGAACTTGTATTAAATCAAGCACATTCAGCATTCTTAACAAGTTGACTGCCATGAGTACCATAATTGGTATTCGTGTGGTTTTAATCATTTGTTCTACACATTTTGAGTACCAATACTGGTAATCACACGGTTTTACTCTGGATTTGAGGGTCATTTATGGTACTCATTTTTCATGATTACATCATTTGGAACCATTGTTGATGCTTAATTTGTCTAATGGAATGGATAGAAGAAAAATCAAACTGATTCGTGCAAACAACGCTTAAATTTAATAATTTTAAAAAAAAAAAAAAGTTATACAAATAATAACTGATTAACATTAGGCTTAAATACAGTATAAAACTTTCAAAATTAACTTAGTGTAATGAAAAAATATAACAATAGTAATTTATTACAAAAACACTGATACAATAGGCATTGATTGGCTATATGGTACTCATTCAGTCGCCATATTATCAATAGGCATGAAATGATAATATTCCATTAAGATAAAAATATGAGGAATCAAAAATCACCCATGGTCTATTATATAAAAAGTGCAAAAATAACAATGGCGTACATAACATAATCGGTCGAGTATCTATTCTGGTACTCATGGCATTTGTGGACAGTTCTAAAGAAATGCTACAGTTAACTTGTTAAATGTATTCGTTTTATTATTTTGCTTCAATGTTCAAACAAATACAAACATTTTTAAAAATCCAGGTTCTATAATTATGAGTCTTAGGCTACACAACACGCCATACTTAAGTTTAATACTAGGTTTATATTTATATAAAAACCTACTTTCATAAGAAAATTAAGCTTCAGTGACTAAATGTGAACTTTTTTTAGGTGTATATATAGTAGCATTGGGATCAAGGCTGGACTGTGGTGAATTACTGCCACCATACCTCATTGTTGGCGACCCTCCAACAGAATTAACCATGTGGTATGAGTTATTTGATGGCATCATAATCATTGCCTGACCCATTTTAGACTTAAGTTCCTCAATCTCTTTTTCTTGAGATGAAATTTTATCTGACAACAAAGTTCTTTATTAAGTTATTATCTAAAAAACAAAATATTAAAAACATTACTAATTTTAATTTCTAGCTGTCGTTTGGCTTCACCTAACGCAGAAAACAGATCAAGTTTAATGCGTGTTTCTGCGCTTAGACTGTGTTCTAAATGAGCATTTTTATCTTTTAATGTTGACAGCGCAGACATAACAAAATCAATTTTATCTTGACTTTGTTTGTACGGTTGAAGCTCCTACAATAAAATAAAATAATTGTATTTCAATATTTAAATAATTATTTTTAAACTCACATTAACTTCTTTCTGAACTGTCACGTACTGCTCATCTTTTATCCTAAGTTCTTTACGTAATACTTTAGTTTCATTTTCTAACTCTCTGCGCCTAACCTTGCAGCTTTCTGTACATTCTGGTCTAAAATAATTAAATATTTATGTAATTTATATATTGTATTTATTTGTGTACAATATTTACTTTGTACTTAAAGCTGCTAATCTAGAAGCAGCAAGTTCTTCAACTTTTTTCAATTGTCGCCTTTCTGAGACTAGTTGGGACTCATATGAAAGTCTTTGTCGTTTCTCATCTGACAAACGTTTTTCAAGTTGAGATACCATTTGCCTGTCATTTTGATGAGTAACTAGTAAATTGAATACTCTAGGAGAAAAATTAATAATGTAATACCAATTACTTTAAAGACTAGATGGAAAAAACATATACCTAATTTTTATTAAGTGTATGATTAAAATAAAAAATTGTTAAGATATTACACCGCATTTATTGATTCTGTTTAGAGTCTGTTCCTGAAGAGACTAGGAGTGTGCAGAAAAAACCAATACTCGTTTTACCCTGCCACAACATCACATGTGGGCCACACCGACTGGCAGGTTATACATCATTATATTATTTTGTAGCAATTACAACTTTAAACTGATAATCGATAACGCGCACATGGACGAATGCCAAGCCACAATCAGTACATGGCTATTGCAGTGTAATATTTTGTATATACTATGTAATTTTATCTCAGAAAGGGGATAACCACTCAAAGATAACGGAACAACTTAGGCTTTTGTCACTTACATGTGTGTCGTTCCCTAGTGTCTCTGCGAACAGACTATAATGGGTAATATAGCAAAAGTAAGGCAACTAGATTAAAATTAAGAGTTTAAGGATACCAATTTTAAAAAGAAAATATTTTCAATATAATATCTTATTATTTTTATCTAGCATTAGGTTAGATTTTTTTTTAATTGGGAATGATTATTAGCCTGATATGAATTAACTATTCATAATTTAATTACTCCAAATATATATTTTTTTGATATATATATGTATATTATATAAATTTTGATACCTCTATGAAAAATGTATACACACATAATACGTGCAATATATACATGCTGGGTTGCATGAAAATGTACAGAACCAATAACTTGTTATCAGTTTTGTAAAATTGATATTATCAAATATACAGTTTTCGAATCAATAACTTATTAGATCCGATTTCGGTTCTGTATAATATACAGGACTGTTTTACAGTATCCCTATCATTTAATTCTAATTTTGTTATCAAATAATTTTCATATTTACAAACAACAAGCAAGACCACCATACAATTTAGTAAATATTTTTATATATAAATATATTTATTATATTGAGTATTTTTGAAATTGTATAAATATATATTATGATATTGGACTCATAATTTTCATCTATGTCTAATGAAGATAACATGATTAGTCAACACAAATAAAATTATGGATTTAAATTAAAACAATAAAATTTAAATTGCAATAAAGAAAAATATATCTTATCTTTAATAAGACTAAAATATGTACACATCATTTACCAAATAAACAGTTATAACTTCATTAATATATAGATATTATTTACAATATTTTCATGAAATGCAATTTGTTTTATAATTTGTAATATACAGAACCGATAACTTTATTGTGCCAACAGTTATTGCAAACTGTTTTCATGCAACCTGGCATTAATATTTAATTAATTATTTTACTTTGATTTTGTATCTTCATGTTCTTGTTTCAGCCTTGTTAAGTCATGTGAAATACTGGAATAGTCACCCAAAGCTGTATTTAACTGATTTTTCAACTCTTTTTCAGTTTGATTACACGAGTGAAGTTCACATTTAAGTCTTTTTAGCTCATTTTCCAATCTATCGAACATAAAATAATATTAGTTCAAATAAAACAATAATAATATTTAAATATAATTTTAAAAAACCTTACGTTTCACAATATATGTCTTTAGGATCCACAATTATTAAAGGCTTTTCTAGTCTTGGTGGTGAAGTGCCTTTAGCTTTTGTGGATTCTTTTGTGCTCGAGTTTTGATTATTACACTTTATATGATTATTATTTTTAGCTGATGACACTCGAGTCACTCTTTTATTTTTTTCTGAATCTTTACTTATATGATTTTCTTGATTATTATTACATCTATCACACAACAAATTCAATATAATTCCCATTTAATTCAGATAAAGTAATATACATACATATTATGTAAATGTACCTAAGTAGGAAGTACTCACATTAATTTATCATTAGTTACTAATTTTTTATTAGGAATTTCAGTACATAGTGTATCTTGTTTTTCAGTTTTTTTGTGTGGAACACTACCATTAGATAACACTTTATTATTGTGGACATCGTTGTCATCAGCAGGTACCTCGCAAATTGATTCTAACCATATTTCTAAAACAAAGAATATTTTAAACAGAAATTTAATAATAATTTAAGACTTTAAATTACCTCCATCATCATTGTCTTGACTAGATATAATGGAGCCAGTTGTTTTATCAAATGGTAAAGCATCCAATAATAAGTTCTGGTAAAACTCATTTTCTTTAGAAACTCTTTGTTGTTGTTTCTAAACAAATATATAATTATTAATTATTAAAAATAAAATTCACTACTAAATATAATGATTAAATAAAAAATAACACAATTAAAAGTTACATGATACTATTTACCTGTCTCAATTTGAGACTTAAATAACTTTTGAAACCACAACATAGTGTAACAACAGGATATCCAATACTAAAAAATAAGAAAGTAATAATAATAATTTATTAGTAATAAAATAATATATATATATTTTTTTTTTCTTTAGTATCTTACCAGTTAGCAGCTAAAGGTTTACATAAAACCAATTTATAAGGAATATGGTCAGGGTTATTCAATCGAATGTAAGCCTCTACATAGATGTACAAGACTAATAGAGTCACCACTGGCCAAGAAACACATTTTTCTACAAAATGTAGGTATATTATTAGATAAATAAATTGAAAAATAAGTACATGATATAAATAAATTAACATTGAGATTACACTAACCGGCTTGATAAATATATTGTACCCAAAAATATGTACTAGCAACGAATAGCAACCAATGTACAGGTATGAAGAAAAAACACACCATATCTGATGTTAATGCAATACAAACAAAAAACACTGTATAAACCTATAACATTATAAACAATTAATAAATATATTTTCATTAACATTTAAGGTCTTTAAAAATGAAATACAGATTATACTTAGTAAGTATTATGTTGACAATATTTAAGATTTTTTTTATTCTAAATTTTATTTTTAACCTATTGCTTAGCTAAGTAACCTAACATTATATATTCAAAATTATGAATAATAAACTTTAATTAGTGCATTTTAAAAGAGTAACAGAGTACCTGACTAAAATAACATAATTTGAACATTTATTTTCTATAATTGGTAGTACCATTGATAATTAATAATAATTAATTTTTTAATTTATTATGAATGGTAGTACCTACTAACAAAAATTATAATTAAAATGAAAATAATTCATACAATCTGTGGTACTGATGACCTATGTATTATCTATATACTTAAAAGTTAGAACTTACAAACATTATATGAATATGGACACATATAAAATGTTCAAATAATTATTCAAGTTGAAAATAACCTATCGCTATTCATTTCATTGGTAATGATTTTTTAATGAAAACTTATTAACATTTATTAATTATTATTAAGTCAAAGGTCCAACTACAATAGGTTTATTACATTTATAAATAGGTTTTTTTGGGAAATGAGTTGTTACAAAAAGGATAGGACAAACAAATTATATATTAAATTGTTTTACAGCAAATATGTATATACCAGATAGATACTCACAAATCCTTGATGTTTAATTCCCTCGACAATTCTGTGAAATAAAAGCCAAAAGGGCCAGACAAATTCAAATCGAAAATGCAATAAATAGTCGAGTAGTATCAGAACAAGCCAAATTCCGAAGAGCTTCAGATAGTGTACAGAACTGAAAAAGGCAATAAACGTTTGATTTTTTTTAAATGTACAACACCCAATTGTCGTTTATTACCTCCAGTAGATTCCTTCGGCGGCGGATTTGTTTCTTTTCAAGGCCTTTCGAGATTTTCCGCATTCGCCATTCCTTCTCTTCATACTACCAATTATGTCTATTCAGATACATATATGAAACTGTGAATGTGATTTTAAAAAAAAACGCAATTAAGAACCGTTTGAAGGTGTGAACTTTCGATACGCTACCGAGTTTTTACATTATGTTTAATGATAATAATTAATAATTTTTATTTTAAGGATTTATGATTCTAAACAAAAATATGAAGAAAAAATTGTTCTAAAATAAATCCATAAAAATCATAACCAACAAATCCTGATCACTTGGCATAAACGAGAGATAATACTATCTGGATGATAAATAATGTTCATGAAATACGCAGGCTCAGTTCGCTCGTCAATACCGTGTATATGTTCTATTTTGACCATATTTTGGGTATATTGTATACGTTTTACATCGTTTACTTTTCATTATAAAACTACTTTTATGGTTCACTCGATATTTAACTTTTGTCGAATTTGATTTTTAAATTATGCTTGCACATACAAATTATACACATTATTATATCTAAATACAATATTTTGTCTTTGTCAATAGTTTTTCCTCCATGAAACTCAAAAGTCCAAATATTTGCCATTTTAATCGTTTGTTCAAACTTTTTCACAACAGACGACGCATCTATTACTATATTATATTGTTTATGATTTATAAAAATTATCAATAATTGACAATCGAAGACTCATCGCGTCAAAATATATAGTTTCTATTATAAAGTACTCGGCCCACAGACTTTTTAAGGGAGAGCCAATGGCGTAATTTTTTTTTTGGGGGGGGGCATCCTTGATGTTTGGAAACCCCCAGACTTATAAATCAAATCTTAGTTTGCCAGATTTATTATTACATGATCTTATTAAAAATATCTAAATCAACATGCAAAAGAGTTTATTTTAATATTTTTTTATACCTCTTACAAGTTTTATATTATTATTTTATATTTTTAGGTTTTGGTCCTCAGCATTTCCACACCTGCCGGCTACTTAAATTTACCTTGTTGTTCAGAGTACTGTGTATGTGATGGTTTCAGGGCAATACAACTTTTCAACAATTTCAATATAAAAATAAAATTGAACATGAAATGTAAGACTTTTTTAAAAGGCTTTGTCGAACTTTTTGATTCTAATAGGTTGGTCCTGAGTTCATAAGTATTTTCGAAAAATACTGAACCAACAACTATTTTTTAACATTTATGTATATCATCATGTGATTTTTTTTCTATTATATTATTTATCACAGATGTGTTGTGTAATTGTTGTAGATAAAAATGGGCATGTTGATGTTAGCGCGGAGTTTTGTCGTGTATTGTAACAATATATAGTCTTTTCTTATAAACAGTCACAAGTACTCAAATTTCTTATGCCACCCCCACACGATCATTCTCTTATTCTTAAATTCCTTAACATACCCACTCTTCCACTCAGGTCTATGTCCCTGGCACCCCCATGTTGAATTTCGACTCCAAACTGATTTCATTCGTTTGTGCTTTTTATCAAATTTTAGGATAAGTCCTAGGGGATTTGAGCACAAACGACGAGGCAAAAAGCACAAACAAATGAAATCAGTTTGAAACCGAAATTCGACATGAGGGGTGTACTATAGTCTGTTCCACGAAAGATTGGGTCCAGTTATCAGTCCAAATATGTCACTTTGGCGCATCCCTCCATCGCAACTTTACCCGCTGAACACATGCGGCAGCGCTCCACCGTCGGCATCACGTGTTATACACAGCAATTTAAATAACATAGTTATATTAAAATATAGTATATTAAATATAAAATTGTTTATTATACGGTACACCTTATAAAAAAAGTAGGTATAACAAAATATATCTCGGTAGGCGGTAAATCTGAGCGCCACCCATAGAATAATAATGTACGGTCGTTGACCGACAACAGGTGACCCGTGATAATAAAATAATTATTTAAATTAATAGTTATTTCAAAATAATTTCACGGTGTACCTATAACACTACAACAGTAATCGACGGCACGCTAATCATGGTCCGACCACCGTTGTTGTAATTTTGAGATAAAGCCTGCGCAGTATCACGTGGAATCCAGTATAGCATATCCGCAGCACCCCAGTTAAATTATGATATAACTCCAAATAGATTTAAACACATACGATGGAATAAAAAGCATACACGATTGACATCGGTCCGGACTTAAAATTTGAAATGGGGAGTGCCGAAGACATGAACCTTTCAATTTTGATTAAAGTTATTTCCGAGGGGTTTTGAGCACAAACGACGGGATAAAAATCACAAATAAGCATAAACGAAGTACAAACGATTGATATCGGTCCGGATCCAAAATTCAAATTGGGAGCTGCTGGCGTGTCTCCAGAACCCCCAGTCAAATTTTGGAATAAGTCCTAGGAGATTTGAACACAAATGACGGGACAAAAAGCACAAACGAATGAAATCAATTTGGAACCGAAATTCAACATGGGGAGTTCCGGGGACATGGACCTCTTCCACTCTCGAAGATAAAATAAAAAATATAAAATCAAAACCAAAACCAAAAAAAATGGAAATCTATGAACTCTAGAAGCGGGATAATGTAAAGTTATCTCATCTTCCAATTGGGTCGGTAAGATCCCTAATATATTAGACACACTCTCCACCCCTAGAAAATTGACCAAAATATGCTACTGTGGAGAGAAATCATTTTTTATTGCTTTCTCATTATTGAGATAAACAAAAATAAGTTCATAAAATAATATATTCACAATTTAAAAATGCACAATGTATGAAAAAAGCCAGAAATCCTCGCCGTAAAATCTCCAGAACAAATAAAATGTATTTATATTAGGGTTAACTGGGGTAAATATAAATAATTTATACACAATTATTGTAAAAATTGTAAACAATAATGTACCATTGTTGTGGCGCAAGTAATTATTTATATTAAGCGGCTTCGTAATAATAAACAATAATCGTTAATTAATTCTCAATCATGCATTTGATAATTTAATTTAACGATTATTGATAATCAATACCAAACAACAAATATATTTTCTTCTTACGCTTATGATACACTCAACCAGCCCCTAAAATTGTGTGAAGTACGACACACATTTTATAGTACGAAAAGTTTAATGTGTAGTACGAAATTAGCAACTGTGTTAATCGAATTAGGCAATTCTACTTTTTATATATTGTTATAACGTTGATGATAAAAATAAAATAGGTCATTCAATGAAAAAAATGGATTAAATGTGTAGTACGAAAATCAGAATATTTTAGGGGTTGCACTCAACACTCTTGTGGTTAATTACGTTCGCACGGACGACTTTTAATAAAACTGTCGTCAAAAATGTTCGCTTTTTCTGTGTACTCGTACATATCTTCATAATTAGTTCTTAAAAACTCTTACAAATTCCTTTTTTTTACGCACAGATTATTTATATCCCATTGTCCCTGCTGGACATGCGGTCTTGTATTTTTCATCATCGCGTGTGTCGTCGTCGTTCCTCGCTAGTCGATCGTACAACATTGTATATACCTACTATATTTTGCACTGTTAAAAATAATTTCCATATTCTACATTTTATCGTATGCTTGTTCGTGGTGTTCTTGGATATCTTTTGATAAAATCATCGTTGGAACGTAATTGCCACCTTCAGTACATATTACACGCACTATTCCATCATTCATTCAATCAGTCAGTACTTCTACCACAGAATATATTCTATATATTCAGTGCTTCTACTATAAACATTGTATCCGTTCGCCTTAAGTTTAATTCAATCTGATTATTTAACTTCAGGATATCGGAAGGTTGGTACATCGCATATACGGATTTCAGTATAGTCGCGTTAGTAAAATCCAGGGTCGAACTGACCCAGACCGCTAGTCCGCGATCGCAGATTGGGACCTCGGCTAATTTTGGGCCCCCTTATTCATATTTGAATAATAATATTTATTGAGAAATCTATGGACCTCATATAAATTTACTAAATAGACGATTATTATTTCCTATTTTGCAACCATAGTGAAAATTTCTAAACGATTAATCTGTTTAATATATAGGTGTGTAAAATAGTATTTTAATTTTCCTGTAAAGTATGTATTAAGTTTTTGGATAAATTATTTATCAGAATTTCTTTTGTAAATTATAATACCTACTCAAATAAATTAAATATTTATTTAAAAAATAGATAGTTTGCCTAATCTTTGCCCGCCTGTTATGTTTCCGTTATTTTTAAAAAAAATCGCAAACGGAATTTATTTTGATTTCCTGATTTCGGGAATAGATTTGCTATTATTTACTAACAGTTTGCTATCTTTTGGCATTTGTTTGGAACCGATCGGATAATTATTTATCATCAATATTTCCTACCTTATATGAAACACTTAAAATTGGTTTGACTTTACCTGTGGCTAGTGCTAGCTTCGTAGTACAATGGAAGAAAAAAGACGACTCATTAATCATATCTTGTGAATCAGATATTGAAATAAATATTGATTGTGTAAATTAAAATTATTAGACCATAAACTTAATAATGTACCTACTTGTTCTATAATTTTTAATTTCATACTAAAATATTTTTAATTTTTGAAGTACCTACCTAAAATATTATAAATAAAATTCCAATACCTACATATTATATATAGGTATATATATTTTTTTTATAACAAATAAATGAGTATTTTTATTATAATAGTAAATAGCTATGAGTAATAATTACTAAGGAATAGTTATTATTATATTGTATATTTGTTCAAAATATCATATTTCATAGTTCATATGTGTAAATTTGTTTTGTAAAATAAATACCTAGGTACTCATTTCAAAATCAGTGTAGAACATGGATTCATATAATCTGTGTAGTATTAAAATAATGAATTTATACAGCCAATAAGGACAAAATTTTGAAAATTATTTTGTACATTCTTAGGGATAAGTGTTTAAATTACATGTTATATTCAATACATTTTATAATATAGGTAATATATAAAACGCAAATTTTAGTTCCTAAATCCTCCAAAAGTATATGAAATATTGAAGAAAAACTCTTTGCATTTAAAGGCTTACAAGTTTTTAAAGTGGATTCTTCTTAAGATAAAATTCTGACCATGTGTTTGATCTAAAATATATACTAAATCATAGGCGGGGAAATCCTTGGAAAATTTTGGGGGCCAATAATTTGTACGCTTAACATATAATTTTTAAACCGTTATATTTCCATACAAAATACCCAAATAATTGAGGGCTACTGGAGCTTTAGGGGGCTCAACCCCTCTAAGCCCTTCATTTGCATCTATGTACTAAATAATAGGTGAGTGGGTGGATGGATAGGTATGAAAAATGTTTTGCCTCTACTTCATTAAAAATAGTTTGCGCCACTATACTTATATAAATACAACTTTTACATTTTATACTAATATATTAAAATTCAAATAATATGACATTTTGACTATATATTTGATGTTGAAATGTTTAAATTAAATTTGTCGCGATCAGCCGTGCCTTGGAAACCGTACCTTTATCCGTGTAGTCCGCTCCGACTTACGGACCTAATGGATGCTCAGTTTAAAGCAGTGTGCACAGTCACACTGAATACGTTCCGTTACATCATGTCTCTATACGTCTCGGAGACGGTTGGAGACGTGACGTGACGGAACGGTGAAGGTGCACACTAGATGCGTCTCCTTCCATTTTGTTTGTGTTATCCTCTCAAAGAATAGTTGTATGTTATTTTAAGTTTTAGATATTATTTTTTTCACATTTTTATCTCCCAAAAAAAAATCTTTCTTCGGGAAGGCCCTATTGAGATGCCCCACACAATACTTGCATATTTATTTAAATCATAAGAAATAACAAAATAACATACACAACATAGTTTATTATATATAATATGTAAACCTGTCTTTTCAAATACCACTACTTTTATGTTTTATAACGTGTTCACAATTTTGAAATTGTATTTGTCAAGAATAATTATTTGTAGAGGCTGACAAATTGTGATAATAGATCATACAATATTCAATATTTCAAACTATTATTACTTAGCACTTCCATAAATAATGAATTTTTATTGAAAAAAAAAACACTTATAAATATTTATTAAAATACACCCTATACAAACATTGGCTCAAATAGCGGAGGCAGCCATGGCCCCTTCCGCCCCCCTTGATGTCCAATATAAGCTTATAAAGAAAAAAACTATGAAGTATTATATTTTTCAAACATATTTTTATGTTTATATGGTTTCAAACTTTCTTAAGACATTTTTTATAATTATTATACTTATATATTTAAGTATATAAGTGAGAGTTCTTATGTATTACATACTAAAAAAATATATATAAGCTTTAAATGTTTGCCCCCAAGTAAAAAATAGTTCCTGCGCCACTGGCATCGTCGGTTTTGACACACAATGCATAACACACGGTGTCCAGACAACAGAAAAAATTTCCAACGCATAACATGTGTTGAAATTTCCGTATGTTAATAAGTTCCTCACGATCAAATATACTCATGTCTGGACGCGGCTTTATATGCAAGTCAATTTATTTTAATGCGAGCACAATGGCAGAACTCCAAATGTCCATGAAATTATATAATTATCGTTAAATACCATGAAAAACTCATAATTTTGAATTTAAAAAATTTTTATATTGAAAAAAAAATAATTTATTCGTTTGGCAAATGATACCTAATATACAATATTTTGCTTCTCTACATTTTTGGTTAGGGTTAAAGCTTAAGCACTTAGGTATATGTAAATACTGCGGTTACACATTTTTTTAAAAAAGGACATTTCAACTTTTTTTCAAAAAAAAGGGAATTGCAAGCTCTAAATTAATTGTAGATAGGTACATTGGATTATTGTTGCAGATATTATGAAAATCATAATTGATACATAAATAAGTATAAACTTATTTTTAATGCAGTTTTATTTAAGAAGTTTTGCCTGTAAAATTAAAATAGTAACTCGTTTTTTATGTTATTCTCAATATAATAGTTTTATTGTTTACCAAAAAGTACAAGTTATATTAGAAAATTTATTAAATAAATTGCCTACAAACTTACAGATACAAATCTTTACAATAAATGACTATTTTTAGTATATTATAACAAAATTAAAAAATAAATTACTTCAATAGTATAACAATGACTAGAATAGTAATAAAGCATAAAGCTTGATAGGAAGTCTACTTAAAGATAAATCTTTAGTATTGTTAATTTCTAAAAGTAAAACATAAATAATATAATGAATATTTATTATAAAATTCTATTAACTATTAGTAATACCATTGATTATATATAGTATATATATAATCAATGGTAATACTTACAAATTTTGTTTCAAGACAACACTATGCCATAGTTAATCTATGACTATGCTCATATTTATTATCAGTGTTTAATGGCCAATGTTTTTTTTTAAATTATAATAAGCAAAATTTGAATTATGGAGTGTGTTAAATTTAGAGTTGAATCTTCTATTACCAATTTCAGATAGACAAATATTTTCAAGAGCATCTCCGAGCTTCTTTTATTTCATAAAAATGTTACGTTTTTAGTTTTAGATTTTTATAAGCTGCAATTTTTTTGTCAGACTATCTTAAAATGTTGCACTTAAAAGTAATTTTTTTTTAAATTTAATTTAGTAGTGTTTTAACTTTAAAATCAAAATAAACAACTCAAATATAGGATAATTATTAATTTTACTATATTTTCCATTATATGAACAGAAACAACAAAAGCGGTTTTAGCATTTTTTTTTTTTTTTTTTTAATATTAAATAAATTTAACTCACTTTAACACTTCTGCTATCATAGTTTAACAGTAGGCATGATAAACAATATAGATAAATAATAAATATAAATAAATCAATTTCAGGCCTTCACTCTTTAAATTATTAATATAATAGAATTAAGTAAATTAAAAGTATGAAGTAGGTATATGTATTTCAATCATAAAGTTATTTTTTGTTCATAAATTTAATTGTAAGTTTCATATCACCATTAAAATGTACATAGAAATATGTGCAATATGTTGTCTCTGAATTATAAGTTATTATACGATCTATTAGTAATTTACTAATTACACAAAGAAAAGTAGTGCCCATATTTATTAGAATAACTCATTATAAATCCAGTGGTTGCTTTAGACTAGAAAAATTGATATGGTAATAGTAGCCAATTTATAAAAATAATTGTGAAGAAATTAATCAAAAATTAACATCTACATAATAATAGTAACATTTAAATGTATGGAAAAAAATGTATATATATTGTATTTCACATAAATTAATTAGAAAAAAGTATTTAAAAATGTATCGGTGACAACTAATTTCGGCCATGACCCATCAATATTATAATGTTACAAATGTTACACAAAATAATAAAAAAAAATTAAAATTAAATACAGAAATATGAAAAATTAAGTAACAAACAAAATATATGTATGAATATATACATTCTGTTAATTAATTCACAAATGTTGTACTTTATTTTTATTATTTTATGTAACCTGATGAAGATTTATGGTCGAAAATAATCATTACCAGTACATATTTCAAATACTTCTAACTAATTAATTTACGCTGTGTCTAGAAACCCGGACGTCCGTGTTATCAATGCATACCTGAACGTCCGTGTTATCAATGCAGATCCGGACACATAAAACATTAAAACTAAAACGTATTATATAATATGTCCGGACCACGATTTTAAATATTATAATATTTAAATCCATAGTCCGGACGCCTCAAGG